>JBBPBX010004294.1:49235-75101 GCA_038048925.1 Garcialebias charrua | reverse complement strand
GGGTTATGCACTAAAAGAAAAAGAAAAACAATTGTGGAGATTTCATGTTTTGGAACCTTTCAAGTACTTGTCTGTATACCGTATTTTCCGGTGTATAGGTCGCACCTTTTTATGGTTTTTTCAAGGCCTGCGACCTATACACCAGTGCGACCTATTTATGGATTTTTTTTCATATTTTTAGACCAATTTTTGGCTGAGTTATGGCCCTTTTTCCCTGTTGCATAAAATGGTGCAGTACCAGTTTCGGCCACCAGGGGGCAGTGCAAGTGCAGTACCAGTTTCGGCCGCTATGATCGCTAAAGAGGCCTGTACCAGTATTCTGCTTTATTTACAGATTTATTTGGGTGTAGCTGTAACTGTCAAAGTGCATTTCAATCAGCTGCACCTCCAGATGCTGCATATTTCAGCTCACAGTCAGCTCCACCTCCAGATAATAATAATAATAATAATGAATTCCATTTATAATGCACTTTTCATTAATAAAAATCTCAAAGTGCTACAAAGTGTAACAAAGCAAAGATCAAAATGAAACAAGTGATAAAATCAAATAAAATCAATAATAATATCGACTAAGATCAAAGATAAAATCATGTGGATGCAGATTAGGCTTGCTTAAAAAATAAATAAAATAAAACAAGTGATAAAATCTAGTAAAATATAATAAAATTGCTGCAGCTATCCTGCACTGGTTTCCACAGCAGCTGCAACTCTGAGCAGATCACCTTCAGCTGCAACTGATTTGTCATTTATTAACAAAAATTAAAGTGAGACACAGTCTTACAAAAAAGGCAGCCAACAAACATTTTTTTAGGAGTCTGTAGTTTAATTTTAATGATGTTGGTGGTATTTACATTTTGAAATAAGCTGATTTGTAATAATTTATTAACAAATATCAAAGTGAGACACAGTTTTACAAAAAAGGCAGCCAACAAACATTTTTTTAGGAGTCTGTAGTTTAATTTTAATGATGTTGGTGGTATTTACATTTTGAAATAAGCTGATTTGTAATAATTTATTGACAAAAATTAAAGTGAGACACAGTCTTACAAAAATGGCAGCTACCAAATGTAGGTGCGACCTATACACCGGTGCGACCTATTTACGGATTTTTCCAGTTTATTGATAAATATTAGACACTGCGACCTATACACAGGTGCGACCTATACACCAGAAAATACGGTATATAGGTTTTGTAAATATTATATAATATAATTCACTTTTTGCACTATATGGTTGTCTGTGTGTTTTTACAAGGTACCACTTCCCTCTAGCAGTCAAACCCAGACTCTTCTGATTTAACTATCTCATTAACCAACTCAAATAAATATCCATATATGTAATGTATATGCTACATTAGCGCACTGGGATAGACAGCGTACAACATATGCAAGGTGCTTCCAGGAGCATTCAAGTGTATGAATCATTTTTGCCTTTTTGGACATGCATGCATATTTTTTGGACATTGTACTTGCCTGTTGAGAGGAGATTATTACAGCCTCACATAAAATCAATAATGATGATGATATCGGAAAGGCATCGGTATTGGCCGATATCCAGATTTGAGGATCGGGATCAGATCGGAAGTAAAAAAAAAAGTGGATTGGTGCATTCTTAAAAGAAGGTACATCTGTACCTGTCCTGTTTTTGTCTCTACTTCCTGTCTTCTCAAACCCAGTCATTCGAAGCATATGTTCGCTCATCCTGAGCCTGGTTCTGCCTGAGGTTTTTTCCCATTAAAGGGGGTTTTTCCTTTCCACTCTTGCTAAAATGCTTGATCAGAATGGGAGACTGTTAACAAAGAGAAAATTCAACACAATCTTCTGCGTCCTTAGATAGACAAGTTAACTAATTTTCTTTGAAAATGTACTGTTTGTGAATGGGGCAGCATGGTGGCACAACTGGTAGAGCTGCTGCCTCTCAGCAAGCAGGTCAGCCTGGTTCAAATCCCGGTCTGGGGCCCTTCTGGGTGAAGTTTGCATGTTCTCTCTGTGCATGCATGGGTTTTCTCCGGGTACTCTGGTTTCCTCCCACAGACCAAAAACATGCATGTTTGGTAACACTAATTTGTCCCTAGGTGTGAGTGAGAGAGTGAATGGTTGTCTCGTTTGTCTATGTGGCCCTGTGATGGACTTGCGACCAGTCCAGGGTGTACCCTGCCCCTTGCACAGTGATAGCTGGACATGAGCACCGGTGACTCCCATGACCCAAAATGGAAGAAGTGGGTAAAGATAATGATGGATGGATGGATGGATGGATGTGAATATTTTTGTTCATTGCCCTGAGATGACTTCTGTTGTGACTTGGCACTATAAATAAACTGAATTGAACTGAAATTAATTGAAAATTAATGAAGCCTTTCAGTTGAAAGGCAAAATGTTGCTTCCAAAACAGAATCCGTCCAGAAGACAGTATTCAACTTTTTTGTGAATTGAAAATGTTTACAATACTCGTTTTTCAACATAAGACAATATTAGTCTAAAATTTGGGCTTGAAAGACTGTGGGGCAATAAGAGTGTACTTCCAAGAAACGGTAACCATTTTAGGTCAGCAGCACTTGTCCATACGGTGATCTCATGAGTTCATAATGCAAACTGCATGTTAATTTTTTCAAATTTGCTTGATTTTTTTTTTCTCCAGAACAATTTCAGGTTGAAACCTTTTGACATATTTCTTTCACACAGATATAAACTGCTCATTATATACTTTGTATTGAACTTTAATCATTGTATTAAATTTACTCACTGTGGTAAGGAAGGCCAGGGCATCATCTCTGTAGCCTAGCCTGAGGTACACGTAGGTAGGAAGGTCATATTTCTTGGAGGTCAGTGAGGCAATGCGTAGTGACTCCCGGATCCTGTGCTGAGTGAAGTGCAGGTTACTGATGCTGTTGGTATGACTTGTCCTGATGGCCACAGAAGGAAACAGTGCTGTACTGATGTTCCACAGCCACAGAAGCTCGTCGTTTCTCAGCCTCTCCAGAAGAGGGCAGAGGCCAGTGTAATTCTTCTCATGGAGATTGTAGTTGTGACAGTCAGGGTAGAGATAAAAACCCCAAAGTGCGCTGGGTCGAAGGCGTGTTCCTAACTGGATGGTTCGCTGCATAAATGACTTGGCACTTTTTTCAAAGCACCGCTGTGCCAGTGCTTCCACCTGAGCTGACGTCACATTAACATACACCTTCATGGTGAGCTCTTTAGACTTATGTCTGTAGATTTCTTTCTTGTGCCAGTTACGGTCCCACTGAGGTCGCCAGAACTCCCAGTCAATTACAGCTAGGCCACGGAAGTCCTCTTCAGGTATGAAGTGAATGATGTCCTGGTAGGCCTTGAGTAGGTGCAGGTCCAGGCTGCAGTTCTGAGGGAGGCCACCATGGATGGCAATACCTTGTGAGGTGTAGTGAGGGTAGTAGCCCAGCCGGTTTGCATAAAAAATAGTCACATTCTGGCCTGTCCAGTCAGCACGCGGGCTTCCTTGGATGTGAAAAAGATGATCAAGATTAGTTGTGATGTTGTACTTGATGGTGCACATGTCTAGAGGGGCATTCCATGCAGCAATGAAGGGCTTCCGACTAATCAGTGGAAGCTTTGCAGGTTTCTGACCAAAGGTGATGTGGAAAAATAACAGCCAATAGCAGGTGAGAGCAACTGGTACTACATGGTGGGAGGATGTCCCGCCTACTGGCAACACAAGCATTCTGGGGCTCAAGAGTGTCATCTATCAATCATCCTGATGAGAGAAAAAAATGGGAAAAAAGAAAAGATTACTATTTTCAAACTTTTAACTAAAATTTTCCAAAATTTCAGTTTTTTAAAGTTCTTGTGAACGTCAAGTATTCTATCGCTGTGGGCTTGTTATTAAACTAAAGCTGTTTCCACAAGTTAAATTGGGTTTAGACATTTTGCTATGATTTAAAAAGTTGTGAACTCCAAACAGAGAGACAACTGGCATGTTAGAAACCCAGAACCAGAGTCAACCAGCTAGTCCACCCATATCTGCCATGTTTTTTTGTTTGTTTTTTGCCCAGCCTCCATCCTTGAGTGCAACAAAAGATCATAAAAATGTTCATGATAAATATTCTGTGTAAATTTAAATACTTACTAATAGTTTAAATTTAGGCCATGTTCAAACATCTTTCTTCCACCATTTCAAGAAAAGTTTTCATCCACAGACGAGCAAAAAAAAACCTACCATAATTTCCGGTTTATAGAACGCACACAAAATTTTAAATAAAACACAATTTTGTACATATCCGCTCATTCTCAATCAGTTCATCTGGACAGTTTCTTTTTAGTAGAAACGTTTCACCCTCACTCCAGAGGGCTTCGTCAGTCAGAGCAGTCCAAAGCAAACTGAAGCTACCCCACCAAGTAAACAACTTAAGTGGACCAACCAGTTTGCTGTAGCCAAGATGGTTTCTGGGGGCTTGTCCCTCGTCGACTCCTCCCAGGCAGGCAGACATGTCCAAAGTGGTTCAAGACCAGAAAGTTCATTCTCAATAGTCCAGGTATCAAATCCGCTCATTCTCAATCAGTTCATCTGGACAGTTTCTTTTTAGTAGAAACGTTTCACCCTCACTCCAGAGGGCTTCGTCAGTCAGAGCAGTCCAAAGCAAACTGAAGCTACCCCACCAAGTAAACAACTTAAGTGGACCAACCAGTTTGCTGTAGCCAAGATGGTTTCTGGGGGCTTGTCCCTCGTCGACTCCTCCCAGGCAGGCAGACATGTCCAAAGTGGTTCAAGACCAGAAAGTTCATTCTCAATAGTCCAGGTATCAAATCCGCTCATTCTCAATCAGTTCATCTGGACAGTTTCTTTTTAGTAGAAACGTTTCACCCTCACTCCAGAGGGCTTCGTCAGTCAGAGCAGTCCAAAGCAAACTGAAGCTACCCCACCAAGTAAACAACTTAAGTGGACCAACCAGTTTGCTGTAGCCAAGATGGTTTCTGGGGGCTTGTCCCTCGTCGACTCCTCCCAGGCAGGCAGACATGTCCAAAGTGGTTCAAGACCAGAAAGTTCATTCTCAATAGTCCAGGTATCAAATCCGCTCATTCTCAATCAGTTCATCTGGACAGTTTCTTTTTAGTAGAAACGTTTCACCCTCACTCCAGAGGGCTTCGTCAGTCAGAGCAGTCCAAAGCAAACTGAAGCTACCCCACCAAGTAAACAACTTAAGTGGACCAACCAGTTTGCTGTAGCCAAGATGGTTTCTGGGGGCTTGTCCCTCGTCGACTCCTCCCAGGCAGGCAGACATGTCCAAAGTGGTTCAAGACCAGAAAGTTCATTCTCAATAGTCCAGGTATCAAATCCGCTCATTCTCAATCAGTTCATCTGGACAGTTTCTTTTTAGTAGAAACGTTTCACCCTCACTCCAGAGGGCTTCGTCAGTCAGAGCAGTCCAAAGCAAACTGAAGCTACCCCACCAAGTAAACAACTTAAGTGGACCAACCAGTTTGCTGTAGCCAAGATGGTTTCTGGGGGCTTGTCCCTCGTCGACTCCTCCCAGGCAGGCAGACATGTCCAAAGTGGTTCAAGACCAGAAAGTTCATTCTCAATAGTCCAGGTATCAAATCCGCTCATTCTCAATCAGTTCATCTGGACAGTTTCTTTTTAGTAGAAACGTTTCACCCTCACTCCAGAGGGCTTCGTCAGTCAGAGCAGTCCAAAGCAAACTGAAGCTACCCCACCAAGTAAACAACTTAAGTGGACCAACCAGTTTGCTGTAGCCAAGATGGTTTCTGGGGGCTTGTCCCTCGTCGACTCCTCCCAGGCAGGCAGACATGTCCAAAGTGGTTCAAGACCAGAAAGTTCATTCTCAATAGTCCAGGTATCAAATCCGCTCATTCTCAATCAGTTCATCTGGACAGTTTCTTTTTAGTAGAAACGTTTCACCCTCACTCCAGAGGGCTTCGTCAGTCAGAGCAGTCCAAAGCAAACTGAAGCTACCCCACCAAGTAAACAACTTAAGTGGACCAACCAGTTTGCTGTAGCCAAGATGGTTTCTGGGGGCTTGTCCCTCGTCGACTCCTCCCAGGCAGGCAGACATGTCCAAAGTGGTTCAAGACCAGAAAGTTGACAAGCCCCCAGAAACCATCTTGGCTACAGCAAACTGGTTGGTCCACTTAAGTTGTTTACTTGGTGGGGTAGCTTCAGTTTGCTTTGGACTGCTCTGACTGACGAAGCCCTCTGGAGTGAGGGTGAAACGTTTCTACTAAAAAGAAACTGTCCAGATGAACTGATTGAGAATGAGCGGATTTGATACCTGGACTATTGAGAATGAACTTTCTGGTCTTGAACCACTTTGGACATGTCTGCCTGCCTGGGAGGAGTCGACGAGGGACAAGCCCCCAGAAACCATCTTGGCTACAGCAAACTGGTTGGTCCACTTAAGTTGTTTACTTGGTGGGGTAGCTTCAGTTTGCTTTGGACTGCTCTGACTGACGAAGCCCTCTGGAGTGAGGGTGAAACGTTTCTACTAAAAAGAAACTGTCCAGATGAACTGATTGAGAATGAGCGGATTTGATACCTGGACTATTGAGAATGAACTTTCTGGTCTTGAACCACTTTGGACATGTCTGCCTGCCTGGGAGGAGTCGACGAGGGACAAGCCCCCAGAAACCATCTTGGCTACAGCAAACTGGTTGGTCCACTTAAGTTGTTTACTTGGTGGGGTAGCTTCAGTTTGCTTTGGACTGCTCTGACTGACGAAGCCCTCTGGAGTGAGGGTGAAACGTTTCTACTAAAAAGAAACTGTCCAGATGAACTGATTGAGAATGAGCGGATTTGATACCTGGACTATTGAGAATGAACTTTCTAATTTTGTACATAAATAAGACGTGCTGGTGTTTAAGCCATGGGTGTCCACAATTTAGTATCAGAAACTGTTCACAGCTACTCATAGAATGTCCGGCTCTTGTTAGATTACAAGAATCAACCAACAAATGGTGTTTCACACACTTTGGTTTGCTTTCAACACGCATGCCTTGTTATTGCCCCAACCTGCCATGTTCTCCTTTCATTCATGCCCTGGTTTATGTTACCAAGTGCCAGATTACTGTATTGAAAACCTTGTGAGTAAATGTCCAGCATTCATGCCAAAGCTCTTCCTGTCTCTCATGTTTTGACCTCACGCCTGTCTTCTGGATTTCTCACCTTGCCTTGCCTGTTCTGGACTCCGAAATCCGACCAGGGTACCGACCCAGTTTTTGATTATCTCAACTATGCCTTTTGGATTATCCCCTGGATGTGGATTCTGTTCTCTGATGTCATTGTCCTGCTCCAAAAATTTCAGGCAATCTATCAACTTCTTCTTGTAACCACTTCCTGGATCTCTTTTCAGCAGTTCATAAGTGGTTAAGTCACTAAGGAGTGACATAACTTTCTCATGATAGTCTTTCTGGTTCAAAATCACTGTGCACCTTCCTTTGGCTGCTGGGAGAATTATGATGTTTTTGTCCTTGCTAAGAGTGGTGAGTGCATCCCGCTCTTCTCTACTGATGGACAGCAGGAGGCGTTGCTGCAGCTGGACCTGCAGGAGGCGTTGCTGCAGCTGGACCTGCAGGAATTTTTGCTGCAGCTGGAGCGAGGGTCTCTGGAGGAGCGAGGGGGTTTGGAGCATGAGATCCTGATCATCCTGCTGGTGATCGGGGGCTCGGTGAAACCCCCACCCCCTTTGAAATTCTCCACAGCTCCCCCTCGTGGGTCTTGGGAGACTCAGGTGGAAGGAGATGTTGGGGTTCAGCAGAAACTGGTCGATTCTTACGTCGGATCCTCCTACGTTTTGAGCGAGAATGTCAGCCAGGAGAATCTGCAGGATGACCCTCACCTGAAGACTAGTTGAGAGGAGAGTCCGGGTGGGCAGGAGCCAGAGCGGCTGGCTGCAAGAGGACGGAGTGCAGCGCACCTTTCTCTGTCCACACTTATTCAAACGGCTCCCACACACCTGGTGAGTAACACAGATCCTCTGACCGAGAGTATACGTTAATTAAATCTTCTGTGACCGCCATTCTCTTCCAATGATCACTGGAGGTGGCCATGGTATTGATAAAGTTTCCAGTTACTTCATGGAGCCATTGACAGTCTTGTGAGTCCGACTCCGTCAGGGGCCCGCAGCCTACTGCATTCAGTTCTTGGTCCCGACATTCTGTTAAGGTCTGGTGTTGGGTGTCAAACCCAGGTGCAAGCCGAGGCATGAGGACTCAGGAGTAGAACAAATAAACAATAATTCATTGAGTAAATTAAAAAGCTGATGGTGCAGCAAAACAGTATATTTATAACAAGTCTCTGGAAACACAACATGTTCCCATCATCTGGAAAGATGATGTAGTGGTTCCTGTCCCTAAATCCAACTGTCCGAAAACTGTTGGTGACCTCAGTTCTGATGAAAATCTTTGAAAGATTAATCAGAGGTGAGATTCTAAAGCAGACTCAACATCTTTTAGATCCCATGCAGTTTGCTTACAGGCCTCATAGAGGCGTAGAGGACGCAACACTCACCCTGCTTAATATGCTTTTTAAACACTTAGATTTAAATGGGACCCATGTCAGACTTTTATTTGTAGATTTTTCCTCAGCTTTTGATACAATCCAACCTCACATATTAACTGAACGGCTTGTTGAACAGTTTCCTCTGAGTAACAATTTGATGGGCTGGATCTTGGATTTTTTAAGTAACAGGACACAGAGAGTAAGGGTGAATAATTGTCTCTCTGAATCTAAGTCCTCTTCCACCGGGTCACCCCAGGGATGTGTACTGTCACCCCTGCTTTTTATTCTATACACCAACATGTGTCGGAGCAGACATGAGAGCAGGTACATTATAAAGTATGCAGATGATTCTGTTATTGTCAGTCTGCTTAAAGGAAATGAAAGTAGCCATGGGCAGGTGACTGATGATTTTGTTCAATGGTGCGAGGACTCTTTCCTCAAACTAAACACAGATAAGACAAAAGACATGATCATTGATTTTAGGAAGAAACCTCACCAGCACGGAGTCACTTTAATTAAAGGTCAAGCAATTGAGACAGTGCAGTCTTACAAATATCTCGGGACAATCATAGACGATAAATTAAACTTTGAAACCAATTTTGACAAGGTGTGCAAAAAGGCCCACCAGCGCCTTTATTGTCTAAGGAAACTCAACCATTTTAATATTGACCGAACCATAATGACCATGTTTTATCGTGCTTTTATTGAATCAGTTTTATCCTTTTCTTTGGTGTCATGGTTTGGTCACACTACACTGAGAGGAAAGAATTCCCTTCAGCAGATTGTTAAGCTGTCATCTTAACTGACCGGAGGAACCCTAACCTCAGTTACATCCATGTATGTTAATCAGGTACAGAGGATAGCTTCTTCTGTTTTAAAATATGTCCTTCATCCCCTGTACAGAGTTTCAGCTTCTTCCCTCTGGTCTGAGGTTTTTAGTCCCTAAATGTAGGACAACACGTTTTAAAAATAGCTTTGTTCCCACTGCTGTTACTGAAATTAGCAAACTGAAATAACGTTGGAGCTTTTTGTGGTTAAATGTTTTTTTTGTTTTTTTTTAATTTTAAATATGATTTGGGGAGCCTTAACACCGTTATGTGCAACATTATCCGTTTATGGTTTCTTTGAAGTGTTTTTACTAATGTTTTTACTCTGTTTTTATTTGTGTGTGCGCATGGATGGATGTATGCTTTGTACCACTACAAACTAAATTTACCCTTGGGTATAAATAAAGTAACCTAACCTAACTTAAAACTTACTTCTGGAGGAAAGAAGAAAACTGAAAGTTATGCACCATAACTCATGTTCCCTGAAGGAAGGGAACGAGGTGCAACATATGCTATGGGAATTACACCCCCGCACGATTACCTGAAGGAATGCATTCACGCCTTTACGGCAGGGGCGTCAGCGTTGCCAGAGGCCCCGCCCTCTGGGTACTTAAGCCGCTGACACCCATCCATCAATCTCCAAGATGCACTTCACCGAGCTTTCAGCATTGAATAGGGCCAAGTATGTTGAACCTCATTCCCTTCCTTCAGGGAACATGAGTTATGGTGCATAACTTTCAGTTCCCTTTCAGTCATGTCTCTCAGTGCAACATATGCTATGGGAACGTAATTCAATCACGCCCGTGAAATGCTTAGTAAAATGCATGCTAGTGTGAACGTCCGCCTTTATTCAAAAGGCATTCCAAGGTCGCTTTCTACTGTGTGTTAGAAAGGACAGCCTGAGTGACATCACACGTAATAACATCCAAACTGTAATGCTTTGCAAAAGTGTTTAATGAGCTCCAGTTCGCAGTAGCACAAATGTCTTCAACTGGTACACCCTTGAACAGTGACCACGAGGTGGCCAAGCCCCGAGTAGAGTGAGCGCACACTCCAGAGGGCACCTGTTGACCTTTGCTACTGTACGCCCTTTTTATGGCCTCAGTCACCCAGTGTGAGAGACGTTGCTTTGATAGGGCCTTTTGGTAGCAGGTGCAGCAAAGCACACAAAACAGTTGATTTGTTTTTCTCTATTCGGCTGTTCTCTGCATGTAAGCGCTTAAAGCTCTCATGGGGCAGAGATCCTTCAGCCTTTCCTGTTCCTGAGTGAGGATAGGAGCTGGTGGAAAAGAAGAGAGATCAAAGTCGAGACTTCTGTGGTTTAAAGTCAAGACCTTGGGGATATGTGCAGGATTAGGCCTTAGGGTGACCTTTGAGCCGTCAGGGGCAAACCTGGTACACATTGGGTGTACGGACAAGGCATGGAGATCACTCACACGTTTCGCCAAGCAAAGAGCCAGGAGAAGAGCGGTTTATAAGATAATACATTTATCTTAATGTCGCTCAGTGGTTCGAATGGGGGATCACAGAGAGCCCCCAAGACCAGACTAAGATCCCATCCAGGTGTCAAGATCCTGCTGGGGGGTCTTTTCCTTAGCACGCCCTTCATAAATCTTATTATGAGCGGGTGCGCGTCAGGCGTCCTGCTCCTCCAGCCTTTGTGACAGGCAGAAATTGCTGATAGGAACACCTTAATTGTTGAAAAAGAACAACATTTCTCCAGCAAGTCCTGAAGAAAGGTGAGGAGCTGAGCCTGGTCACATGAATAAGAAATAATATTTCTTTCTGAGCACCAGGCTTCCAAAATACGCCACTTCCGGGCGTAAAGAGACTGAGTTGACCCAGCTCGTGCATTTTGAATGGTATTTACCACATTTTCTGGCAGGCCTGAGACCACCAGCTTGTCCCTTTCCGCCACCTAACTGAAATTTGCCATAGCTCTCAGCCTAAGTGGCGAGACTGCTCCTTCTGGTGATGTGGAGGGTCCCTGTAGAGGAGCAGGTGTTAGAACCAGCTCTCCCTCAAGGGCCTGTGGTCCCTTGAAGGTCAATCACGTTAGGGAGAGAACCTTCCTGCAGATGTACCACCCTACTGCTCTGATCAAGAGTGTTTGGGGCAGAGGCAATCTGTAGTCATTATTAGACAAAAGCGGGACAGAATGTCTGCTATTCCTCTTTTTGTTGGGGGTCATGGATCGGAGGGGTTACAAGTTTTGTAATCGATCAGATCTCCTGGCCCGTTTCCTGGTTGGGCCTGGTTTACTGGTCTCCGGCCTTAAAAGGGTCCTGGAGCTTGACAAACCACTGGTGGGCTGTGTTTCACCCTGTGGGCTATGTTTCACCCGGTGGGGGTACGTCATTTAAGAGTAGAACTGAGTTAGCACATTGAGCGCGGTCACATGCTGCAAGATCACTGCTTGAGCATTGCGTGTCGCCCACCACGGATAAAGGGGCAACTTCAGCATGAGAATGTGGAGATGGTCCTTTGTCCTGAGCAGACTTTATATTGGTTGGTGACAGAGAGCTCCGTCCTATTCGATCAAAAGGAAGAGGAGTCTGATTCAGCCCTGGCTTGTTTACACACACTGCAGTTTCATCACAACTGCCTTTGTGAACGTGTGAAGCTGGTGATAGCCTGCGTGCTTCTGCCTTGGCCCCTCTGTCCCTTACTGGGAACCGTTGAATAGGTGGCCAGGAAGGTGGGTCATCAGATTCTGTCGCACCCCTGGAACGCGGACGTGTCACGGATTTGTTTGGTTTGTGTATTGTTCGCCCCGTGGTTTACAACCGAGCGGGGACCAGAGCATGTGACCCCCCTCACCTGTCTCTGTGAGGAGTGTCGGGCATGCTTGCAGGCGTCTCTGGGCCTGTCTGTTGCAGACAGAACCAAGGCACCCTGCTAGGGTTTATTGATTAGGCTAACACCCCGTGAGCTGTGAGGGAGGGGGGGGGAGATGGCCCCCTCCCTTTATGTCGGCTGGCAGGACAGAGGGACCCGTTCTGCTGATGTTATTGTGTATGTTGTTGTTGGGTTTTTTTGTGAGTCAAGAAAACAGAGTGGCTGTATTTTTAGCTTTATTCGTGCTTATGTGTAACGACATATTTGACTTTGTTACTTACAGCAGAAAGAACATGATTTGTGTCTAAAACAAAGTCACCAGCTTTTTGTACCTTGCTACAAACAAAGTCTGGACGTGAAAAGATCATTTCCCGTACCGCGTGGGCGGGTGATTGTGTAAAGTTTAGAAGCGGTCTTGGTTCATCAGGCACGCTTCTGTTTGGTGTCCCGGTTTGTCGAGGATGTTCTGTACCGGTCCGCCTGGCGGGGAACTAATCTGTTCTTACTCCAGGCGTGTTCGGTCCGAGGTGGGCCAGATGGTGGTCTCTGCCGGTGCTCGGCCTCGTACGCCGGCCGCTTTTGCGGTGGGGCACGTGTGGCTGAATGGTGTCGAGGCTGCGGTGCTCTGCTCCCAGCTGACTCCTTGGGGGGGGGGGGGTTCTCCTGGGGATGCCCACTCGGAGAGCTTCAGCCTGTTTGCGCCTCTGGTCCAGCCTGGTCTGAATTCGATCCAGCGCTTTTCCAAAAAGTCCCGTCGGTTCTATCGAATGGTGGAGAAAAGGAACTTTCTGTCTCTCCGGGAGGTCAGTTAAGGTCATCCACAGATGGCGTATTGCGATGACCACCTCAGCCATTCCTCTGCCTTGTGCAACAGTAGCTGTCCCCATCATGCGGAGCACAAAGTCTTTTGCCCTGCGGGCTTCATCCAGCAGCTCCGCGGCAGCTTGCTTGTCTGTTGTTACCTGGAGCTCCTGCAGTTTTTCAGCCAGGTAAGCTTGAATCATGGCGGACGTGTTCATTGCGCGCGCAACGAGACCCTGAGCTCTGTAGCATTTCTCGAGCAGAGAAGCTGAAGCTCGACAGGCCTTGCTAGGGAGAGTTGGTTTTGTCCCGGATGACTTTGGAGCCAGATGAGACGCCAGTGTGTCCTCAATTTGAGGCACGTTGGCTATTCCCACTTCATCCATCCTGTCCACGTCGAGAAACTGCGAGAGTGGCAGTAGCATGGGAGCTCTGGGCTGAACCCAGGTGCGAGTCAGCTCTGTGAGGAGGTCCAGGAAGATGGGCATCTTTTGCCTCGTGGTGGCCTGCTGCTTTGAGTAAAAATACTTTCCTGCCAACCTCATGACTTGTTGACGAGGTGGAGGCTCCGGCCATGGCATTTGCAGTACGTCCGTTGCTCTGTGACACAAGTCGAACAGAGCAGGGACGGAAAAGTCAGTCTCCGGGAGCACAGGCACCAGGGTGCGGGAGAGGTCTTCTTCCTGTTCCCCGTATCCGACGTCGGCCGCAGAAAATTCACCTGAGGCTGAAATCGAGATCTCGTCCTCGTTCATCATGCCTCGAGTGTCAAATTCGACTGTTAAGTCCACCATGGGGGCCAGCACATCTGGGTTGTCGCCCCATTCGACTCGGGTGCTGTCGTCCAAAGCCATGCTCTCGAGCTCCGGCGTGGGAGTGAGAGCCCCAGTAGTGTCCAGGTCTGATGGCGCCGCAGCAACCCCCATGGCCTTGGCAACGAAGTCCGCCCGGTGCTTCCTCACCGCCTCCAGCATCTGGCTGCAGTGTGGGGAAGACTCGGGTGCGTCCAGCGCCATGTTTGCATGCAGCATCCGCAAGCAGACGGGACAGGCCTCGTGGGTGTCCGTCGCTGAGAGGGAAAAACCGCATCCGTTGGGGCAGGCGCGCGAGGGTGGGCTCGCCGTTCTGCTGGTCTTTTTTGGAAGTCTTGTCTTTCACTTTGCTTTCTCCGGAGGCATGTCCGAGATAAGACGAGCGAGTCCTTCCAAGATCTTTTTTCTCTTTATTTGAGACGTCTCCATCGTCGCGTCACTTTCGCTGGCTAGCCTGCTAGGAATTAGCAGAGGTAGCGGTGTGACGCAGTTAGCGCCGTCGAGCGAAGCAGTCTGCGGAAAAAGGAGAAGAAAAAACTTCGGGGTTGAGGAAAAATGTGCCGGACTAGCTTTCGCTAGCCCAGTAGTAGGCAGGAATAATTCTCTGTGCGCTCTGTGTAGGGAGAAAGCTCACCACTTGTCAAGCGATGAAGCAGCAGAGAAGTCCCGCAAAGAGAGTTCAGGTTTAAGCGAGGTGAAGGGCAAAAAGAGATTGATGGATGGGCGTCAGCGGCTTAAGTACCCAGAGGGCGAGGCCTTTGGCGACACTGACACCCCTGCCGTCAAGGCGTGAATGTATTCCTTTAGGTAATCATGCGGGGGCGCAATTCCCATAGCACGCCCCCATAGCATATGTTGCACAGAGAGACATGACTGAAAGGGAACCAGACCAAGGACACTGTGGAAGGGTTTGAGAGAAGGTTAGATTTAGTTAGTTAGTTATGCAATGCAGGGATACCAAAAGAGTGAAAACACACAGACTAAAGACTAACACTAATGACGTGAGAGGAGGGACACCTGGGGGTGATTATTATGAGGAGTAGCTGTGCAACATGAGGACAAGAAGGAAAAACACAGAGGTGCAGAAAACACAAACAGTCTTGTCACACATATTAATGTAAAAGCCAAAATGTCAAAAACTATTGCAATACTGAATAAAACAAAACGTATCCTAAATAAGAAATCACTTTGCTTGTTATACTGTTGTTTCATACTTCCATACATTAATTATGATGGCCGCTAGGCAAGTATGTTTGGGAGTGTCTCTGCAAACAATTAACTGCAAAGTGGACTTAACTTGGTATTAAACCGCTTCAAAAACAGCAAAATACTGAAAACTGAGTGGAGAAGAACAGTGAGAAAGGAGGACAAAGAGGAGAGGAAATAGGAGAAAGAAGGACAGAGAGAAATGTCCAAGCAGAAACACAAACAATCTTCCAAACAAATGGAGGCATGTGCACAAAAACAAATGGAGAACAATCAAGAGGAGACAACAGAGGACGCTTCATCAGCTAAATCTACAGGTATGGCTGAAATACTAAAAGAACTGAGAGAATTTTGATCAGAAACGATAGTTAGTTTTGGATCATTAAAGGCAGAGTTAAATGTGCTACGTACAGATTGCATGAGTACCATATTTTTCGGAATATAGGTCGCACCAGAGTATAGGTCACACCATCCAATTACAATATTGCCAAAGAATTGGAAAAATCCATATATAGGTCGCATATGAGTATAGGTCGCACCTACGTCAAAATGTGGACCGTGTTTAGCTCTGCTGCAAATGTCTCTTCCACAGGAGCGCACAGCAAGGCTTTTAAGAAGATTAACACTTAAAAACAATTAATTGTTTGATAAAAAATTATAGCAAATATGTGTCTGAGCTGAACTTTTCTTTAATAAATGAATAATTTTAGCAGGATAAACACCTAAAAATATATATTTGTTAGCTGACATTATTGTAAGAGTGTGTCTCAGTTTAATTTTTGTTAATAAATGATTACGAATCAGCTTATTTTATAAAAAGCCATATATAGATCGCACCTGAGTATAGGTCGCAGGCCATGAAAAAAATGATAAAAAGGTGTGACCTATACTCCGAAAAATACGGTATTAAAAAAAGAATGTATGAAGCTGAACAGAGAATTGCTGAGAGTAAAGATTATAAAATGAAAACCTCTAAATTGATTTTACATACCCTTCAAATGCAAAAGCAACTAGAATTAAGATGTGAGGAACTGGAAAGTCAAGCCAGGAGAAACAATATGAGAATCTATTCAGTGCCAGAAAACTGTGAAGAAAACAACATGATTGACTTTGTCAACAAAGTGATCCATTAAAAACTGGAAGTGACGGATGAACTCCATGTGGAAAGGGCACATCGGATAGGGCCGAGGCCTGGACCAAAGGATCGGCCCAGAACTGCACGTTGAGATTTTCATTAATGAAAAGTGTGTTATAAATTGAATTCATTATTATTATTATTATTATTATTATTATTATTATTATTATTATTATTATTATTATTATTATTATTATTATTATTATTATTATTATTATTATTATTATTATTATTATTATTATAACTGTTCTGGTTCGATTTCAATCATATGCCATGAAACAAAAAGTGCTGCAAGCTGCATGGAGAGCAAAGACTGTACAAGTCAACGATCGAAGGATTTATTTTGATGAGGACTTTACAAGCTCAGTGTTTAAGGAACGTGCAAAATACAAAGATGTGCGCCAAGTACTTAATGAACGAAAAATCAAGTCACGGATTTTATTTCCAGCTAGATTGAAAGTTTTTTGTGAGAACGGGAAAATTAAAGTGTACAATGACCCTCGAGCTGCTGCAATTGGATTATGTAAGCTCTGAGTCAACATGGACATTCCAGAGAAGGAAATGGATCTAGAGTCAATACTGAAGAACACAGGATGGGAGACGGGTTGGAACACAGGATGGGAGACGGCCTGGACCCAAAGAAGGAGAGCCCCAGGTCATGAAATCAAGCATGGAGTTAAAGCCCTTCTCGAAAAACATAAGTGAATGAAGTTCCTTTTGAAAAAAGGAACAAAGTTCCTTTTGAAAAAGAAAGACAAATGGAGGCAATACAACATGCAACAAGCAAACCAATTTTGATAAGACATGGTGTTACAGAATTCAAAATACATGATTATGAAAACAACATTGATCCAGACAGTAATTTATTAGACAAAACTAACAATTGTAAATATTATACAGAAGAACAACTGAATCTTTCTGTGGACTTTGATAATTTTTCACTTATTCATTTTAACTGCAGACGTCCTCATGCTAATTTTGACAAGATTAATGAATATCTGAAAATGTTTAAAAATCACTATCAAGTAATAGCTTTATCTGAAATTTTATTAAATGACAAATCTACAGATTTTGATATGGAAGGGTACAATCTGTTTTATACAAATCGAGTGAAGAACAAAGGTGGCGGTGTTGCACTGTATGTTCATAGTTTCTTGAGATGTGAAAAAATAGAATGTATGTCATTTGCTTTGGATGATGTGATGGAATGTGTTACTGTTGAAATAGAGATGGAGAAAACAAGGAACATTATTGTAGCTTGTATATATAGAACACCAGGCTATAATATAGAATATTTTAGAGAAAGATGTGAAAATCTCCTGGGTGGACTAAATGACTGGAAAACCTGGTTACTATGTGGAGATTTCAATATTGTTCTATTAAAACAAGGAGAGCACAAAATGACCACAGATTTTGTTGATAGAATAGAATAGATCTTTATTGGCATATTTGCACCAAAGTACAAAGTGTTGCAATTGGCGCGCGCACCATTCTAAGAGGGACGTACGCACGGAAAGCCGCAGCAATAATTAAATTGCGCCGCCAACAATCAGATATGGAATAAAGGAACATACAGTCGGATAGTCATTGGTATTCAAAAAAGAATCTATCACATTTTGTCTTAGGACATTCTATGATAAAGTCAAAAAAACTCTACCAGCTCAGCACGGATAAAGACAAAGACATGTTGCATTTGATGGCAAGCAGGGAGATAGTCCGTGAGTAATCATTTCAGATAAGCACAGTCTGCAGATGGCCTCAGCTCGGCTCCATCTGAATGCACACAGAGACCTCTGGGGGGAGGGGGGGCAGCGACAGTTTTTCAACAGCTTTCGACTCCAGGAGAAGTTTTGCAGTCAGCCTCTTTTCAAGGTTGCTTTGAGTCCCGATTAGATTAGTTGCTTTATTTATTTTCCAGGGCAGGCTACAGTGTACTTTGACTGCAGCCTTGAAGTCCAGGTGCTGTCTAGGTCCAAATCGCCAAATCATGTGAGGTTCCGAGCTACAAATCCCCATCTGTCCCCTGATGAAGCCCGGTCGGCTGAAAAACGAGTCCCAAAACGTACTGCAGGTCCGCGGCTGTCCACCACTGCTCCCATCGTGCGATTCAGCTCGAACAACAGCTGGGTCATTGAGGTCACAGCACGGATCAAAGAATCTTGTTGAGCAGGAAGTTTCGCCAGCGCGTTGATCGCTGCGGCAGTCTCCCTCAGCTTCCAGTAGCAGAAACCTCCGCCTAAGCCAAAAAGCAGAGCAGCTGCCACCAATATTCCAATAATCCACAAATCTTCCATGTCTTCGACAGAACGGTCAGACACATTAACTTCCATTCTCCCCACGAGTCCATAATGTAGCCCACTGCATGTGTGTCGAGGGGGCACGCCGGTTCTCTTGGCCCGGAGCGCTTTGTGGAAAAAAAATTATTGGTAGAGGAAACAGCCCACGCAATTAAATCCATTTTCCAAATTGCTTCGAGTGAGCACTGAAGAGTTGCAGACGAGACAAAAATGCAAAATCAGGGAGGAGGAAAACTTAGGGAGGAGAGGAGCAGAAAGAGAAGCGACCTGCTTCGCCAAGAGCCGGATGCAATGTCCAGTAGAAATTTATATCCAGTGATTACGGTACTCAACCTACCAGAATCACTAGCACTACTGCAACATTAATTGATAATATTTTCAAATGAAATTGGAAAGTCTATTTATGGGGGGTACTAATAAGTGACATAAGTGATCATTTACCAATATTCATAGTTCATGATAGTAAAATAAAAAACTAGTAAAGTTCATGAAATAAGGCAGGTTAGAGTCAGATCTGATGAAACAATAAAGAAATCCTGTAATAAACTGTTAAAGGAAAATTGGAGTGGAGTATATGTGAAGGATGTGAATGTGGCATATGAAACATTTTTGCAATTTTATAAATAATTATATGACAAAAATTGCCCGATATTAGTGTTTCACAAAAATAAAAATGTCAATGCAAAACCCTGGATAACCAAGGGACTGTTAAAATCTTGTAAGAAGAAAAATAAGTATAGAGATTTTATCAGATTTCCAACTAAACCTAAAGAGATGAAATACAAGGTGTATAAAAACAAATTGACAACATTATTAAGACAAGCTAAGAAATATTACTACAATTTAAAGTTGCGTGAGAGCAGTGGTGATATGAAAAGAACGTGGAAAATTTTGAATAGTATTGTAAGACCTAATTATACTCATTGTCTTGAGAAACAACCTTGACTGAAAAAAATAAAGTGGTGAATGAACTTAATTACTTTTTTGTAAATATAGGGTCAGGTTTGGCTTCTTCCATTAAGACAAATGATATTCAGGGAGTGCAAGGTGGTAGTAAAATTTCAGTCAATGGCCCTCATGCACGAAAATGTTCGTGTTTTTATCCTAAATTTCTCCTACTTTTGTTCGTACGAAGCGTTCGTACGAACATGCCACGTCAGATCCAACAAAGTCTTCTATCATGAGGAAACGTGTGTAAATGCAGTGCGTATATTTAATGAATCCCACCTGTCCTAAACAGCTGCGCGTGCACGCGTGAAGGTTATTTACATAATTCCCACCCCTCAAAACACCATATAAGGCCACAGCTTCCTGCTGTCAGACAGCAGGAAGTGTCCATTCATTCAAACTCATGAAGTAAAAGGAGGAACTTCACGCATTCGGAGATCTGCTCTCAGTCGCGCTGTGGCTACCCCCCCCCCCCCCCGCAGGTGTCGGATGGTCAAATATTTTTAATGTTAGTGTAAACAACTGTGTAGTTTCACTTATTCAGAAGAGCCGTGGCGCACCGCTGCCCCCCACCCCCCCGCAAGTGTCGGATGTGTTTTTCAACAGAAGCATTTTAAAATGTCTCGAAACTACAGTTAACATCATATTAATATTGTAGTGCATATGTTTTGTCTCCCGTGGGTCGTACAGTATCAGAAATCAAGAATAAATGGTTTGATCTGAAAATGGCTTCAAACAAACATCTCGCCGCAGCACGGACAGGAGGTGGTCAGGAGGTGGTCAAGGATTGACCACCTCCTGTCATGTTGGCACGCGTCTTGCTGCGCAAGGAGGTGGTCAAGACGCGTGCCAACATGACAGGAGGTGGGTTGACCACCTCCTGTCATNAAAAGGAAAAACACAATAGGTATCATTTGTGATATTCAAAAAAAGAATCTATCAAAGATTGCCTTAAGACACTCTATGATAAAGTCCCAAAAACTCTATCAGCGATAAGCACAACCAGACAAGACATTGGCCCTCATGCACGAAGATGTTCGTATTTTTATCCTAAATTTCTCCTACTTTTGTTCGTACGAAGCGTTCGTACGAACATGCCACGTCAGATTCAACAAAGTCTTCTATCATGAGGAAACGTGTGTAAATGCAGTGCGTATATTTAATGAATCCCACCTGTCCTAAACAGCTGCGCGTGCACGCGTGAAGGTTATTTACATAATTCCCACCCCTCAAAACACCATATAAGGCCACAGCTTCCTGCTGTCAGACAGCAGGAAGTGTCCATTCATTCAAACTCATGAAGTAAAAGGAGGAACTTCACGCGTTCGGAGATCTGCTCTCAGTCGCGCTGTGGCTACCCCCCCACCCCGCAGGTGTCGGATGGTCAAATATTTTTAATGTTAGTGTAAACAACTGTGTAGTTTCACTTATTCAGAAGAGCCGTGGCGCACCGCTGCCCCCCACCCCCCACCCCGCAAGTGTCGGATGGTCAAATATCTTTAATTTTAGTGTACTGTGTTACATTATAGTTTCACTTATTCAGAAGAGCTGTGGCGCACCGCTACCCCCCACCCCCCCGCAAGTGTCGGATGTGTTTTTGAACAGAAGCATTTTAAAATGTCTCGAAACTACAGTTAACATCATATTAATATTGTAGTGCATATGTTTTGTCTCCCGTGGGTCGTACAGTATCAGAAATCAAGAATAAATGGTTTGATCTGAAAATGGCTTCAAACAAACGTCTCGCCGCAGCACGGACAGGAGGTGGTCAGGAGATGGTCAATCCTTGACCACCTCCTGTCATGTTGGCACGCGTCTTGCTGCGCAAGGAGGTGGTCAAGACGCGTGCCAACATGACAGGAGGTGGTCCCACCTCCTGTCATGTTGGCACGCGTCTTGCTGCGCAAGGAGGTGGTCAAGACGCGTGCCAACATGACAGGAGGTGGTCAGGAGATGGATGGACAATAAATGCCACGCTGCAAGATGCGTGCCAACATGTTTTGCAGCACAAATGATGCGCGCACCTCCTGCTCATCGCGCACCTCCTGGTCAGGGCGCAACCACATTCTGCAGGTTATATTTCGAATCAGATATAATAATCAATTGCTCCGATGGTGTTTGGCACAAGATCAGTCTTAATTCGTACTTGTTCTGCGGCGGTGTATGGGGATTTTATGTACCTGGGTGTTAATATGAGGAGCGGCTTTGATGACCAAGGGGAGCGCACGGCCTGCGCGACACACCAGACAAATTAAACTTAAAATTATAATTCTAATTCAAACAGAATAACCTATTGTCAAGAATAATTATGGTGCGTGATTTTTTTAAACCCAAAATATTTTCTAAATAACGAAATATGAAGTTATTCGTGCAGAAGATCCGTCTGGATGACAGCAGACTGACGCTCCTAAATTATACGACAGGTCCGGACCACTCGTAAATTTTGTTCGTATCTGAAGAAAATCGTAGGATACGAAAACATTGTTGAATGCCACAAATGATCCTAAATCACTCGTACGCACAGTGTAAGAACAAATCTGTGCGTACGAACGGTTCGTGCATGAGGGCCAATGTTGCAGATTTATGACGGCAGGCAGGGAGGAACAGTCTGTGTGTATCAGCTCCAGATAAGAACAGTTCGCAGGTCTCACAGCTCGGCTCCAACCGAGAACGAACATAACACAGAGACCCCTGGGGGGAGGGGGGGGGCAGCGGGTCCCTTCAGCTCCCAGCTCAGGAGAAGATTTGTAGACAGCCTTCAGTCCAAGGCCAGAGGCCAGATTATAATAGTTGCTTTACTTTTCAGTCAGGCCACAGTGTTCTTTTTACTGCAGTCTTTAGGTCCAGGTGCTGTTTCTGGGTCCAAATCGCCGAATCGAAAGAGGTTCCAAGCTAAAAAGATAACTCTCATGTTCCCTGAAGGAAGGGAACGAGGTGCAACATATCTGGCCCTTTCAATGCTGAAAGCTCGGTGAAGTGCACTTTAGAGAAAGATGAATGGGCGTCAGCCGCTTAAATACCCAGAGGGAGGGGCCTCTGGCGCGACGCTGACGCCCTTGCCGTAAAGGCCTGAGTGTATTACTTCAGGTAACCGCGCGGAGGCGCTGATTCCCATAGCATATGTTACACCTCGTTCCCTTCCTTCAGAGAACATGAGTTATGATGCATAACTTTCAGGTTTGTAGCTTCAGTGTTATTTGGAAGGTAGCGCGGAGGACAAATATGCGTCATTTCCTTCAAATATGCGTAATTTCCTTCCTGACCTCCAGAAATTAATTCACTTCGGAATTTAGCAGGAAAAACGTAAAAAAAAAACTATTTCTTTAAGCTACTGACTTGAAAAAAGCATACAAAGTATGTTTATGTGTTCAGAACAAGCGGTTCAGAACCTGGATGACTGAGAATCTTCACCAGCATATGTTTATGTGTGTTGTTTACTAAATGACATTCTTGTTATATAGATTTTTTGAGATTTGATTTCGTTTCTCCTTTAAAGCCTTTCAGTCATTTGGTACAATATTTTTTCAAACATCCTCATGTCAGTCATACAGGGAAAGACGAGGAATATGTTAATACAAAACTGTTGCTTTTTATTGTTCATGCAGATTGTATTGATAATGCTTTCAAATATTTATGCATGTAAGAGTCTGAATTCATGACTATTCAAATGGGAACTATGTTTTTACAGCCCTAATGCTCCTAGCTAAAGATGTGAACTGTACTGTCTTCATAACCACTGGATAACTGCAGTCCAACCAATAAGTAATTCATGGTACAGCAGCAGATGTCATGACACGCGTTTCAAATCAAATGGCCATATTTGAGCTCAATTAGGAATCTTTCATTTTGCCAACCAAATTATGCCACGTTTGCTTTCCAAGTTGTACGACTTCTTGTTTCCTCTGAGAGCAGTTGGTTGGTCGGGGTTTAATTTAGACCAATACATTTCAACTCCTGATTGCTAGAGGCAGCAGTGTCACAGGAAGATTGATTTTTATCAGTACTGAAGTGTGTACATGAAAGTGTGTGTGGGTACAAAAAGCTGTATTTGAGTTTTTCTGCCTCCACAGGGCTTCAAATGGCTCTTACCATCTGCTGAACACAGCCACTACATGCCAAAGCATTGTGTGTACCCCCCCACCCCCCACTTTCAACTCTAGTTGACTCCAAAAGATCACAAGTGTGTGAGGATTCCAGTTCCTGGTTTCTTCTGCCTGTCACTAATCACTTCTTTACAGTTCATGAGCAACAGGTGTAGTTCATCACCCGCAGATGTGGTTGCTGTCCTGATGAGCTGGACCCGCATAGACTCAAGTCAGATCACAAACCGATATTTGAGTATTAATGACATAATGGGCTTGCCATAGTCTGACACCGTCGTCTGATTGGAGCAACCGTCAAATCAGCTTCATTTCACTGCGCCACCCCAACAAAATGCAGCTAATTTGACCATTGAAGTGCATTTATTAAGTAAAAGTTCAACTGAGATTCATCTTTACTTTAATTTGGAGCAAACAAATCATTGTTTTTAGGTGGTTTTCTTGTTCGATTTGGAAGAAATGCACAGCGAGCCCTCTCATGAACGCGCCTATTTCCGCGTCGGCTTTTGAAATACAGCTGACTGGACCGTCGACGTTAATTTATTCAGGAACTGTTAGACGGAGACAAACCTTCGCTATAATTATGAGCAAATAATTGTTTTTAGGTGGTTGTCTTTTGTAAATTCCAAAGAAATGCACAGTGATTCACCCTCTGCATGCTCATGTTTGCTTTTGAAACTGCAGCTGATTTGACCGTCAAAGGGCATTTATTAAGGAAAAGTTATAGACTAGACACATCTTTGCTATAATTTCGAGCAAACAAATATTTGTTTTTAAGTGTTAATCTGGTTAAATTCTTGTTAAACTTTCCCCGTGCACGCCATTTCGCAGACAATCGATTTTTGGCACAACACTGGCCCACATTTCTGGGGTGTCAGCGGTGACGCATGGCAAAGCAACATATGTATGGATTTTTCCATTTTATTAGACATATTTGGACTGATGTGACTTATAGGGCGGTGTGACAGGTACGGCAGAAAATACGGTACTTCTTTTGCTTCAAGCTGCCTCCTGTGAGTTTGGTTCCCTCGTGTCTCAACATGCATAATCTGGAGCCTCTCAACCGCATTCTTCAACCTGTAAAACAAGGTTTGTCATTACTGGCTTTGTCTTCCACCTCTGGTCCCACCTGTCACTCTCCCTTATACGACCACTTACCTCCCGGTGACCTGCATCTGTCGTCCGCAACCTGGAATCCTCCACGCCTCCTTCTCCAAGCCTGAAACAGAAAACATCACACAGGTCCCCACATCAAAGGTTGTTGGCTGGTTGGCTTCCAGTCAGTGCCACTCTGGTTCTATGTGTCATGCAATTATGTGGTTTTTAGGTGGGCTTATGATTGGGATTTTACATTAGGCCCTACCTATATGCACCTGGTGTGTAAGCTATCATGGTTTAGATCAGCTACAATTACCAATTAAGGGGTGGATCAATTCTGTAAAATTAGATATAGGGATCTATACCTATAAAATTTTGGAGGGCTTCTGTAACGAAGGCCTCTAATTCCAAACTATTCCTCCATTCATTACTTAGTTTAGGTTAAACTAAAATAGAAAAATGAAATATAGTTTGATCTAAATGTCTGTTGTCTTTTAGACGAACGACGTAGGATTTGGTATTCCTAATAAATTTTGAAGTCTATGGCGAGACTCATCAAAATGAATAGATAATCTAGAATAGAAACGATCGAATCGGTTCAATTTAGAAATTGTGAGACCAGTGTAGTTTATGGTACCTTGAGTAGCTTTAAACTACATTGACTCTTCGACGATTGAGATTTAACAAAACGAACTGCATGTTGGCATAGTTAAATCCATATCATTCATTAACCAATGTTAATACAAAACCTTTTTGGCTGGGAGTGTTCAGAACCAAACAATATCTCAACTAATGACAACAGTAATGACTAAACAACAAGGAAACAACCAGTGGTGGGCGCCAGACCGCCAGGGAGCGCTAAACCGCTATTCCGCTTACAGTGGACCTAAACTTTTTGTCAGCGTTTTTGTGAATTGACTAACTTTTATAATTCATAAGCGGATTTGTGCTATTTTTATTTAAAATGCAGTACCGCTAATAACTAATTATCTATCAGTAAAAACCAATAAACTTATTTACAAGCTCTTATGCTGCTTGTTTTACCTTTTTCCCCACCGTAAACAGCAGAAAGGAGGAAGGGTGTGAGGGGAAGGGGGGCAGAGCTGAGAACAGACCATGTAGGTAAATGCCTGGGGGTCCCATTTCAGCAGTGGCCCCGGCCCCGCCTCGCCCCGTGCAGTCACCTACATAACTAACATTGATCCTGCTTGTTAATATACATTTAACATAAAAATAATTATAGTTACGATGAAAACGTTCATTAAATACGCAATAAAAAAACGGTCGATTTCTTTATCCCCCTACTAAAAATGGACTATT
>JBBPBX010004294.1:7997-49210 GCA_038048925.1 Garcialebias charrua | reverse complement strand
TATATATATATATATATATATATATATATATATATATATATATATATGTATATATATATATATATATATTTTTTTTTTCTCTCTCTTTTGTTTTCTATTGTTTATTGTTTGATTGTTTATTGTTTAAGGAAATTCTATCATTGCTGTTCATTGTTCTTTAGTTTTAGCAGGTCGCTTTCGTAAATGAGCCCATGAGGTTCAAAAGATTTACCTGACTAAATAAAGGTTGAATGAATGAATGAATAATGTCAGCTAGCAAATATATATTTTTAGGTGTTTATCTTTTTAAATTTAAAAGAGATGCAGGTCTGTTCGCTGCACTGCAGGTCTGTTACTGCTTGTGCTCGTTTTGTTGCCGCCGTAGCGAAATAATTTAAATTCAGCTGATTTGACCATTATATTAATTTATTAAGGAAAGGTTCAGCTCAGAAACACTTTTGCTATAATTTTCAGCAAACAAATAATTGTTTTTAAGTGCTAATCTTGTTAAAGTCCTTCCTGCACGCTCCTGTGGCCACCATTTGCAGCAGGGCAAAACACCAGGCTCATGTATCAACCATGCGTGCGCACAAAAACATTGCGCACGTCACTTCCCACGCAAAAGCCCGTATGTATCAAAACTGAACTGAACGTGAATATATGCGCATCCAGGTACATATCCACGCAAGCTCCCGAGCAGGCGTACGCACGTTTCTGTGGTTCTTGTTCCTTTGGCGACACTTACAGGTGTTTCAGAGAAACTGAAGCCCCACAGTCTGTGGTTGACTTTAAGAGCGGCTTGAAGACCTTTCTTTTCAACCGAGCATACTCTTCCTCCTCATGATTCTACTTTTGATCTGAGTTGATACTGTTGTTGATTTTAATTGTTTTATTATTTGTCTTATTGACATTCAAATATGTTGCACCTTGTAGCACTTTGAGATTTCCATTAATGAAAAGTGCGTTATAAATTGAATTCATTATTATTATTATTATTATTATTATTATTATTATTATTATTAACAGTTCAAGATGTGTAAATGATTAATATTCCCTCCAAACACACGATTAACAAGTATTACATCCACATGACGCAGTGAAATAAAGGACGCGCAACGTTGTGCCAAAAATAAATTTAACAGGAACGGATTCATTCAGCCTTACTGGAGGTTATAATAAATAGTGTAACACGCAGAGCATTTATTTAGAAACAGATATAGTTTTCCGATCTAGGATATGGCTTATCAGCCGTTTTCAGAAATAATAATTTTCCAGTTTGGCACTGCATGCTGCGCTCTGGGGAGCCGTGCATCACGCGTGCATACAGAAGCAGCGGTCAAACTGTTCCACAGAGGGAGCTGCAGGTCGATCGGGACTGTGCAGTCCAGTCCACACAAAGCCGGATCATGTCCAATGGAATGGTCTCATCCATATGTTTCCAAAGGCTGAGTGGTCGCGCTTGGAGCGCGCGCGCACCCTCACCGGTGTCGACACGGCAGCTGGAGGTGTTTCATTATCTGCGTTTATTGTAGATTTCTCCAAAATGACACGTGAAAGTACACCTTATATAACTTGTAGGAGAGCAAAAGCTTCACAGACAGACTGCGCACAGGGCTGCGGGGCGCGCGCTGCGTCTGGAGACTCCAACATCATGTCATGAAAAGTCTCCACCAAGACGCACAGACTCGTTTCTTCACATCATCTACATAAACAAAGATCTATGTTCTAGCAAACATCCAAGTAAGTTCCTCTGTGTTTACAGTAATAATGGTAATAAACTCGTGCGCAAAGTTAATATTTCCACACAGAATGAATGAATGAGCCGGTTCGCGCACCACAGCAGGGTGCGCGCGCACACAAATACCGACAATCACTCGTTCTTTGCATGATGAACACATTTTATTACTATTCTTACTTAGGATGTTTGTCCTCACTCATATTATATTGAATTCATTATTTTCCCGAATCTAGAAATGATTTCTGATCGCGCAGGGATCAAACAAACATGTCCTTCACACATGCAGGAAGTAATTTGCATCTGTTTAACATATGTAAATGTAGGCGTGTCAGGGGAGGTGTCTCACGTGCGCTCAGTTCCACGTCAATTGTGATGTACAAAAGGAATGTGCGTGGATTCAGGTGTACGCACAGTTTGATAAATCTGGATCTTTTTGTGCGTAGACACTTTTCTGGATTTCACCGTACGTCACTTTTCAGTAGGAAATCCACGCAGGTTTTTGATACATGAGGCCCCAGCCACATTTCTGGGTTGTCAGCGGTGACGCGTAACGTCAGCGGTGATGTAGGTGCAACTTATAGGGCGAAGCGACATATTTATGGATTTTTCCAATTTATTGGACAGAATTGGACAATACGACTTATAGGGCGGAAAAAATACGGTAAGTATCTGTAAAAATTGTTTGAGACAAACAAACACACTTTCACATTCACACAGGCAGTTACACAAGTATCCAACTTTTATGGTTGCAGCAGCTAATAAAGTAAGTCAAGATCACAATTATTGTGCTCTTCTTTAAATGTAAAATATCCATCCATCCATCCATTTTCTTCCGCTTATCCGAGGTCGGGTCGCGGGGGTAGCAGCCTAAGTAGGGAGGCCCAGACTTCCCTCTCCCCAGCCACTTGAAGCAGCTCCTCTGGGGAATCCCAAGGCGTTCCCAGGCCAGCCGAGAAACATAGTCCCTCCAGCGTATCCTGGGTCTTCCTCTGGGTCTCCTCCCGGTGGGACATGCCCGGAACACCTCACCAGGGAGGCGTCCAGGAGGCATCCTAACCAGATGCCCGAGCCACCTCAACTGGCTCCTCTCGATGTGGAGAAGCAGCGGCTCTACTCCGAGTCCCTCCCGGATGACTGAGCTTCTCACCCTATCTCTAAGGGAGAGTCCAGCCACCCTGCGGAGAAAACTCATTTCAGCCGCTTGTATCCGAGATCTTGTTCTTTCGGTCATAACCCAAAGCTCATGACCATAGATGAGGGTGGGAACGTAGATCGATCGGTAAATTGAGAGCTTTGCCTTTTGACTCAGCTCTCTCTTCACCACGACAGACCGGTACAGCGCCCGCTTCACTGCGGACGCTGCACCTATCCGCCTATCGATCTCACGCTCCAGTTTTCCCTCATTCGTGAACAAGATCCCGAGATACTTAAACTCCTCCACTTGGGGCAGGACCTCCTCCCCGACCCGGAGAGGGCATGCTACCCTTTTCCGGCTCAAGACCATGGCCTCGGATTTGGAGGAACTGATCCTCATCCCGGCCGCATCACATTCAGCTGCAAACCGCTCCAGCGAAAGCTGTAGATCACGAGCTGATGAAGCCAATAGGACCACATCATCTGCAAAAAACAGAGAAGCGATTCTAAGGCCACCAAAACGGATCCTCTCAACACCTTGGCTGCGCCTAGAAATTCTGTCCATAAAAGTTATAAACAGAATCGGTGACAAAGGGCAACCTTGGCGGAGTCCAACTCTCACCGGAAACGAGCCTGACTTACTGCCGGCAATGCGGACCAAGCTCTGACACCGGTCGTACAGGGACCTAACAGCCCATATCAATGGGCCTGGTACCCCATACTCCCGGAGTACCCCCCACAGAACCCCCCGAGGGACGCGGTCGAATGCCTTTTCCAAGTCTACAAAGCACATGTAAACTGGTTGGGCAAACTCCCACGCACCCTCCAGGACCCTGTTGAGGGTGTAGAGCTGGTCTAGTGTTCCACGACCAGGACGAAAACCACACTGCTCCTCCTGAATCCGAGGTTCGACTATCCGACGGACCCTCCTCTCCAGAACCCCTGAATAGACCTTACCAGGGAGGCTTAAGAGTGTGATCCCTCTATAGTTGGAACACACCCTACGGTCCCCCTTTTTGAATAGGGGAACCACCACCCCAGTCTGCCAATCCAAGGGAACTGCCCCCGATGTCCACGCGATATTGCAGAGTCGCGTAAGCCAACACAACCCCACAACATCCAGAGCCCTAAGGAACTCAGGACGAATCTCATCCACCCCCGGAGCCTTGCCACCGCGGAGCTTTTTAACCACCTCGGCGACCTCAGCACCAGAGATTGGAGAGCCCGATCCAAAGTCCCCAGGCTCCGCTTCCTCAGTGGAAGACGTGCCAGTAGGATTGAGGAGGTCTTCGAAGTATTCCGCCCACCGACTCACAACATCCCGAGTTGAGGTCAACAGCACGCCATCCCCACCATAAATGGTGTTGGTCGCGTACCGCTTTCCCCCCCTGAGACGCCGGATGGTGGACCAGAATCGCCTCGAAGCCGTACGGAAGTCATTCTCCATGGCCTCTCCGAACTCCTCCCACGCCCGAGTTTTTGCCTCAGCAACCACCCGAGCCGCATGCCGCTTGGACTGCCGGTACCTATCTGCTGCTTCCGGGGTCCCACAGGCCAAAAAGGCCCAATAGGACTCCTTCTTCAGCTTGACAGCATCCCTCACCGCCGGTGTCCACCACCGGGTTCGAGGGTTGCCACCACGACAGGCACCAACAACCTTGCGGCCACAACTCCGATAAGCTGCCTCGACAATAGAGGCGCGAAACATGGCCCACTCGGGCTCAATGTCCCCCGCCTCCCTCGGAACGTGTTCAAAGCTCTCCCGGAGGTGGGAGTTAAAGCTCCGTCTTACGGGAGACTCTGCCAGACGTTCCCAGCAGACCCTCACAATACGTTTGGGTCTGCCAGGTCTGACCGGCATCCTCCCCCACCATCGGAGCCAACTCACCACCAGGTAGTGGTCAGTTGACAGCTCCGCCCCTCTCTTCACCCGAGTGTCCAGGACATGCAGTAAAATATTTACTCCTAAATAAATGTCTTAGGCAGACTACCCTGATGCATGCTCAATAATCCAGGTAGAAAAATCCAAAAAAGCTAAGTCTGAACACAGCTTTTCAGACTGAGGAAGTCTTTCGGACGAAAGACGAAACATTTCTACAGTTTTTTTGCTTTGTTTTGTTTTGTCTTTTGAATGTCCAGAGGACCAGACTTAGCTTTTTTGGGTCTTAGGCAGACATTTTAATTTTTTCTGTTGTTTGCAGTAATGAGAAATAAATAGCTGAAATTAGCTCAAATTAGTTTAAATTAGTTATTTCAAGTGCAACGCATGATCCAATTTAGTCTTTGTGCTCGGAAATAAAAACAAAAGAAACTATACACACAAGGTTTCGACCAATACTTTCGGACGGGGCCAGATAGAAAGATCCCCAAAAGCAAGGGAGCAAAATCAGTTCCGCATGACATGGTGCTGCGATGATACCAGAAGTCTGGGGCTCATCTCATTCAGTCAAGCATGAAGGGTGCGAGCGTTAATAAAGCACCAGACATAGAAAAAAAAAGAAAAAGGCTGAGAGGATGCAAAGAATGATTTAGAAGGGACAATTGATGGTAATGGTTTGGGGGTAAACAATAGTGTCCCTCTGGTGGGGTCTGCATTTCATACGACGGTGATGAAGCTGTCATAAGCACGCACCACTTGAGTTATACAATCCTCAAGGGACGCTTAGTTTTAATTTGGATGTCAAGGAAAATGATTGACTTTTATTGTTTGTTGAGCGTGTGTGTGGAATGAAGCTCTCATATATCCATACCTGTCTTTGTCTGTTAAGGTGCACATGAATATTTAATTTACTTTTGTGAAAACAATCACCTACAAAATTCCAGCGACGCATAGGGGTGACATCCTTCTTTCTTTGCTCTTTTCATTTTTCTCTTTTACCACAGCATCAATTTAGAATGTGTTTACTATTTTATTTGATTTTGGGAAGAGTGTTTAAGAGCTAAATCTACACATTTTTTCAGTTCACCATGACCATAAAGCATTGCTACTGAATTTAAGTACATATATATTTCAAGTTTTATTTGTTTTATTAGAAATATATGTGATACATTCAAAAGTTTTAATTGTTCTCGGTGAAAACACAAAGATTAATAAATCCATCCATCCATCCATCCATTTTCTTCCGCTTATCCGGGGTCGGGTCGCGGGGGTAGCAGCCTAAGTAGGGAGGCCCAGACTTCCCTCTCCCCAGCCACTTGGAGCAGCTCCTCTGGGGGAATCCCAAGGCGTTCCCAGGCCAGCCGAGAAACATAGTCCCTCCAGCGTATCCTGGGTCTTCCTCTGGGTCTCCTCCCGGTGGGACATGCCCGGAACACCTCACCAGGGAGGCGTCCAGGAGGCATCCTAACCAGATGCCCGAGCCACCTCAACTGGCTCCTCTCGATGTGGAGAAGCAGCGGCTCTACTCCGAGTCCCTCCCGGATGACTGAGCTTCTCACCCTATCTCTAAATAAAATCAAATAAAATCAATAATGGTATTAACTAAGATTAAAAACAGAATCATGTGGAGGCAGAATAGGCCTGCTTAAAAAAATAAAAAAATAAAAATAAAAAAATAAAAAAATAAAGCAAGTGATAAAATCAAGTAAAATCAATAATACTATCAACCAAGATCAAAGATAAAATCATGCGGGGGCAGAATAGGCTTGCTTAAAAAGAAAAGTCTTTAAACCGCTTTTAAAGTCAACCAGTGACTGTGGAGCTCTCAGGCAGTCAGGGAGGGAGTTCCATAGGCGGGGGGCAGCCACACAGAATGCCCTGTCTCCCATGGTCCTTAATTTGGTTCGTGGAATGTGAAGTAGATTACTGTTCTGTGATCGTAGAGACCGGGTGGATGAATATGGTGCAAGAATGTCCTTTAGATAGTCAGGTGAAGTTCCATGTAAGCATTGATGTGTAATGAGAGCAGTTTTGTATTGAATTCTGTAGGTGACAGGAAGCCAATGGAGGTTATGAAGAATGGGTGTAATATGTTCAAATTTACGAGCTCTCAATAAAATCCTTGCTGCACTGTTTTGAATATATTGAAGTTTCTGAAGGTTTTTGCCAGGGATTCCAATAAACAGGGAGTTGCAGTAGTCGAGCCTGGAGGAGACAAAGGCATGGACGAGTTTCTCAGCATCGGAAAAAGTCAGAGATGGGCGAAGTCTGGAGATGTTTCGAAGATGGAAGAAGCAAGTTTTAAACAGATTTTTTAAACAGATATATGATATATATATATACAGGTATTCCCCGATTTACGAGCGAGATCCGTCACAAGGGGGCGCTCGTAAACCGGAAATCTCGTAATTTGGAACGGCCGCCATTTCTCTCGTAAACCCGGAAGTCCGCTCGTAAATTTCGCCAGCGCACCTAAAAACACTCTATTTTCATCTAAAAACTACTTTTGAGTGCATAAAAATGATCGGAAACGTGTGTTTATATGCTTAACTTGCTAACTGTAGTGAAAAAACACATGAAAACTCAGTATTTTTTTCGTTTTTTCCAAAAATTCGCAACCCGGAAGTCCGTTCGTAAATTTCGCCAGCGCACCTAAAAACACTCTATTTTCATCTAAAAACTACTTTTGAGTGCATAAAAATGATCGGAAACGTGTGTTTATATGCTTAACTTGCTAACTGTAGTGAAAAAACACATGAAAACTCAGTATTTTTTTCGTTTTTTCCAAAAATTCGCAACCCGGAAGTCCGCTCGTAAATTTCGCCAGCGCACCTAAAAACACTCTATTTTCATCTAAAAACTACTTTTGAGTGCATAAAAATGATCGGAAACGTGTGTTTATATGCTTAACTTGCTAACTGTAGTGAAAAAACACATGAAAACTCAGTATTTTTTTCGTTTTTTCCAAAAATTCGCAGCTCGTAAGTCTGGAACCTCGCAGATCAGAGCGCTCGTAATTCGGGGACTACCTGTATATATATATATATATATATATATATATATATATATATATATATATATATATATATATATATATATATATATATATATATATATATATATATATATATATATATATATATATATATATATATATATATATATATATATGTACAGTATTTTCTGGTGTATAGGTCGCACCTGTGTATAGGTCGCATTGTCCAATTATCACCAATAGATTGGAAAAATCCCTAGATAGGTCGCACTGGTGTATAGGTCGCACCTACGTTTAGCTCTGCTGCAAATGTCTGCCACAGGAGCGCACAGCAAGGCTTTTAAGAAGATTAACACTTAAAAACAATTATTTGTTTGATAAAAATTATAGCAAATATATGTCTGAGCTGAACTTTTCCTTAATAAATGAACGTAATTGTGAAATGAGCTGGATTTAAAAATTTGTTTCGCCGAAAGTGATAACAAGCCATATATAGGTCGCACCTGTGTATAGGTCGCAGGCCTTGAAAAAACCATAAAAAGGTGCGACCTATACACCGGAAAATACGGTATATATATATATATATATATATATATATATATATATATATATATATATATATATATATATATATATATATATATATATTATATATATATATACTGTACTGTATAGTTTCTTTTGGCATTAATTTTATAAATGTAATTGTTAAAAAAATAATATTGGGCTTCATAGAAAATAAATCTGAAGATTGTATCCACTATGAAGGATTAAGTATAATTAGTGTAGTTTTGCATACTTTAGTCTCTATACTTAAACATAACTTCTTTAGTCAATATGTCCTCTCTCCCTTGCATTTTTGATGATGGTGTTTCTGTTTTCTATGGCAATTTTCTTTCTTTGTTAAGCTGTTAAATAGCAAATGTAAACCATCTTAAGCACTTGGCAGCTGTTTAAGACATACTAAGCTAAATAAAAGTAATCCCTCTCAATTATGTCTAATAACCCTGGTGTGTGGTGGAGTAGTCACAGTCCTTTGTTGGTATTTGCCCCTTTTTATTCTCTTGGTGTCTCTGGAATGATTTTAGGCTGCTGTGTTTTTCAGGAGAACTATAGACACCCGCTTTGGTGCCCACACAGACTTTCATGACTTTCCATTGAGTTGAGGGCTGGAACAAAGATATAGACCTTTATTTGCATTTGTCTGAAGGATTACTTTTAAAAATCATAAAACTCCATGTGTGTGATGTGAATTCACCTTGAAAAACTCAGTTGCAACACTTCCAAAAATAGAATATGAAGGGGAGTCCCGTGAAAAATTTAAGAGGGCCGTTACCTGCATGTATTTTACATTATTGCATGGATAGGTGAAAGCCAATTTCATTGTTTAGGTTTAAATTTCATATTGCTAATATTACTTCTGTCTGTATCAAAACTTCTAAATTAATAGAGACTATTTTACAACAAACCTTTCATGCATGCTTAGATGTTGGCAGATTCCATATCATCAAAATATTTTTTTTGTAGTAACATGGGGTGTTGACAAAGAGCCCATGAGTGGGGAATTGAAAGGTTTTCTGTCTACCTCCCCCACCCCTACCATTTATAAAAGCACTTAAAAAATAAAGAAAAATAACTAAAGTCTGTTTTTGGAAAGGTGCATCTATAAGTACAAATTTCCAATTAAACTGAATTCAGGCTCCTGATCAGCTGTCCTTCATCTTACAACTGGTGAGTGGTTGGAATATTTTCTCTGTGGACATGGTTACAAGTTGTATGATACTTGATCATATTTCTTTCAATCATTCTAAAGATGGTTGTGTTTTCATACCCATTAAGGGCCTTTCATTATTCATCTAAAGTGGCAAATCGACTCTCATTGATGTAGTTGCGTAATGACAATTATGCCATTTTATTCTCAGAGAAGTTTGGCCCTCTTCTTCTCAACACAAGGCTTGGGATTAACTTTTTCTCACAGGTGTATGCACCAAGTGATTGATCAGAAGTGTGTCAATGCAGAAATTTATTCAGACTTTCAGCTGTACAACTCTTCAAATACACTAATTTAGTCAACTAGCCAAAAACTCCTGGATGGAGATCGTGTAGACATTTTATATGGAGAAGACGGTCTGCTGAAAATTGTGGCGCTTTCTTCTTGATAGATTTGTGGCCAAATGGAAGATGAAATAATGAAGTGGAGACTCTGGCAGGAAGAAACCCATGCAGTGACATATACTGTAGTGAGAGGAGTTTCCCAGGACCTGTGTTTCTTGGACTGTGAAAAGTGTGTCCAAAAGCGAACATGTGACCATGCATTGTGTTTGGCTTTCGGTGGTGTATGCCAGACCCTTAAAGTCCTTTTTGCACTGAAAGACACCCCCACCCCCAAATTGGAAGACTTAATTTAGACTGCAGGCAATTATGATATTGCTATACTCAGTACTAACAAAACAGGGTTTTCTTTGCTAGGGCTCTGTCGGCATCCCTGAGAAAATCTCCAACACTCAGCACTGGCATAACTTTTTGGACTGCATCAGAATGCAATAATTCACAGAAGATAACACCACACAAGATGACCGTGTCAAGATCACAGTTGTATCCCCGGCATGAAGCCAGTATGCTTCAAGTTCTCAACAACCAAGGCTTGCTGGTGTTGGTCTACAACAAGTACCCACTGCCCCTATGATACCACCAGAAGTCTGATATAAAATAACCAACAAATAGAGATACTAACATATGTTGCCACAACAAAGATGAATTGTTATTGCTATGGAAGTTCTATGCAGACTCAAATCTATTATGGACCTATCCTGCTCTATCACACATAATGGGAAACTCCTCAACATGGCTGATTTCAACATCTTTGTGAAGCGGTCTTCCAGTATGGAAGAAGCCCATCATAGAATACTGCAGAATAAATAATAACGGCTGTTGTTTTTTGTTAGTTTGTGTCACTGATACTTCTCCTCCTTTCTTTCCTTTATAGGTCAAAAAAGAACAAGCAAGTGAACGAATGTGTTCGTGTTCCTGTGCACACATTCAAACACTGTTTAGTTATGCTGATTAGAATACTTTTGGGTCAATTGTAAGCTCACCACAGACAGCTTCCACGCCTACCCTGTGCAGAACAAGTTAAATTTTTAATGTTCCATTTAATTTATATGGGCCACCACTAAGTCAGTCTGACGATGGCAGAAAGCCTCCAAGATTTTATTATTTTTCTATAGATAGAAATTTCATTGCCCTGGTTTCTGGCCTTCTTTCCCCCGATTCCCTGTTCTTATCTACCTTTAAACTATTTCACCTTAAGAAATAATCAATACAAACAATTATTAGATCCTAGTCTAGACCCAATGCTCTCACCCCTTCCCTTTCTCTTCCCATCTTTTGTTTTACACTCTCTCACCCCACATTGTGCTTTAATCCTTGTGTCTTTTCTCAAGCCATCCTCTCTCCTTGGTGATTCACTGGGTATAATATTTAATTATACTCTATAATTTATGCAGGTTATCAAACTCTGAGCGCATCATTTTATGTACATTGTGTAAATTGCTTTTTTTCCTATCTCTCTCCCTGTCTCTTTCCGTCTTTTCTTTTCCAGACCTTTTTTTTTTGCTCTTAGATGGGAGGAGGGTAAATTCTTTGCAGGCATACACAGAGATATTGAAGCCTGGGTGCAAATGTGAAATGAATAAACAGGCTGGATCTCTTCTTCAAGGGTCTAAATGAGATCTGTGCAAAATAATTTAAACTAGACCCATTTATCAAGCCCACCCAGGGAACGTGTGTGGCAGCGGTCTGTGTATATTGTCCATATGTTGTGTGTGTATACTTACTGCCCCTGGCATTGATAGTAAGTGGTATCCTTGTGTAGAGATGAAATGAAAAAGAGTAAGAATGATAGGCAACAAAATAAAAATTTAAATCTTGTTATTTATACAGAAAAAGTACACAGAGATCTAAAAAGTGGGTCACCTAAAGACTCTAGTTTGCCTTACCTTAATATACTTGCAAATAGTATTTACCTCAAGTGACCACTATTGCACATCCCAAAAACTCGTGAAAAGTATATTTACATGGAAATCCTATCCATACTGTAATTTGTGCAAACAATAAACCGTACATACATCTGAGGCATTTAAAGTTATTGGCTCACCTTCCTTCAGGTGATCAATAATGTTCAAAGCACTGGAGAAAAATATTGCCTACATCCATGGTTGGGTGTTAATTGCAGACCCTGGCAGTAGATTTACATTTGATTCATGCAAACTGTAACAGATATGCAGCAGAAGGAGTTCCTTTCATAAGATCTGTAGTTTGATTTTCAGTCTTGAAATCCTTTCTAATTATTCACAGGAGGTTTCTTGGGGACCAGTGGCCAACATTTGTTTGCTGTTCCATTTATTTTAATGTCATATTTTTTATTAAACAAATGACAGTATCAAACTGGACAAAATTTGTCAGATGCTAACTCTAATTAGAGAAAATAAGAGAAAATATTAAGTGAGCCAACAGACTCCTAAGTCATTTACATTTGGGAAAATAAATGCACTTATCTAACAAAGAGCTAAAGCCAAAATAAATGAGCTAATAGAATATTAATTCAGCTAATTCAACAATAATCTGTAAATGTAGATATTTAAATAAAAAACACACAACTGAAAAACAGTCATGTGTCGAGTGAGAACATTTAAACATTAGCATTAAACACAATGGAAACGTAAAGCAATGCTTAGAAATTGTGCTGATCTTCTCAAATGTAAACTCAGTTTCATCTGAATGATATATGACTCAGATTTTAAAAGAATCCCTAAACTTTACAGATAATAATAATTACTGTATTATTATTATTATTATTATTATTATAACTGATATATAAACCACACTTAGATTTGATTAAGTCAAGCCCCCTATGGGTGTTCAAACGCTTCCATATTTATGCCAAAACTTTCCAGATGAAAGGACTTGTGGGACACAAAAAATGTGAATTTAACTCAATGTGAACAATATTTTGTAGAAAGTACAAAAGTTTACAACTTCTGGTGGAAAAAAGTTTTAAATTGTTGTAGATCCAAAACCTTAAAAGCTTCTTAAACACTAGGCTTATATTTTTTATTTAAAAAAAACATTTGATTTATTTTATTTGTCATGTCTGTGTTTGTTGTTTTCTTGTGTTTGGAAAGTTCATTTTAGTCTGGTCTCAGCAACAAAAGCGTATCTTGAGTAAAAGAGGGTTGATCAGACTTTTGGACCATGGACAGCCCAAAAACTGATCAGAGTTCAGAAAAATCGTTCAGCTGTCTGTCGCCAGAAAAGATTCATAGGTTTGTTAATGTTGATCAACTCGTATGTAGATGATACCACGTTATATTCATTTAAAAATGTCCAATTTCCCTCTTGATTATTTTATCAACTGCAATATTTAGCCAAGTTTAATGAATCTTTAACCAAAAGTCTTCTTTTTGGTAGAAACCAGTAAGGTGCTCTGTACCATGAAACGAAAACGAAAGATTATAGACAAAGGTTTGTATTTTGTTTAATATTGCACATTTTGAGAAGATTGTTTTTCATGCATTTTGCTGTTAACCTTAAACAGTATGTATATAAATAAATAAATAAATAAATATATATATATATATATATATATATGGTATATAGTATCGCGTATATATATATGTATATATATATATATATATATATATATATATATATATATATATATTAATGGTGGGATAGTTAACGCGTTAACTCATGAGATTAATGTAAAATGATTAATCAGTTAATATTATAAAAATGAAGATTAATCCCGCTTTCAGTCTAGTGGGGGCAGTAATGCGCTTAAAGTCGTTTGCCAACCGCCAGCAGAAGAAGAGAGCAGCTCGCCTCCTGCGTAACTGATATGCGCATGCGCAAATGAGCTCACGTACGTCACTTCTGGAAAGACTCGGCTTGGAAAACAAACATGATTTAGTCCAAAAAGTGTGGTTGGTGGCAAATTTACTTTAAAAAAAAAACCCGATGGGAGCGTGGATAAAACCAAGGTGGTATGTACCTATTGCAGCGATGAATTTTCTTTTCACCGAAGCACAACCAGCCTAAAATACCATCTTCGGGCGAAGCATGTTTTCGCCGATGTTAGCAAGAATGCTACTTCCGTTAGCAAGAATGCTAGTTCGGAGGATCCAACTACATCAAAGTGTGCTCGGCAGACAACGATGGCGGAGTTTAGCCGTCCAAAAGTGAACAAAACGACAGCAGAGAAAGCAAGTTATGCTACCGCTAAATGGATAGCCCAAGACTGTAGACCACTTAACATAGTTGAAGACTGGGGGCTTCTTAATATGCTTCGCGTCTACACAGGAGACCCGACAGTAACGTTGCCTTCCCGGAGGACTACAGTATTGTTAAAAGAATACATGAACTGTATGACACCACGAAGACTTCTAAAGCACTGCAGCTGGAGAATGCTGAATATATTGCTCTAACTGGAGACCACTGGACCTCCGTGAGTAATAACAATTAACAATAACATTTTAATAATGAATCTAACACAAATGATAATAGATTAATCCTACTATATAGACATGTTCACGGGCTATAATAAAAAATGTAATATCAGTTGCATGATTATTATTAATACTATTAACAATAATCATGCAAATGATACTATTAAATGAATACTAATAATTTAATAGTATTCAGTAATTTAACTGTGGTGTGTTCTTGTATGTCTGCTCTGCAGGTACGTCACACAGCTCCTAGGTGGGGAAAAGTATGTATCTTGCTCTGCTGTGCTACCTGCGCTCTGCCATCTTCTGCATACAATGGAGGTGTCAGATGTTGATCCAGCTTATGAAGTCCACTTCAAGACTGCATTTACAAACGATCTCAACAAACGAAAGCAGAACTTGAATCTGGACTGGTTAAAGGTATGTTGTTTTAGTCTGTAGTCTGTATCAACCTTTTATGGTGCATCCACACCGAACGGCTTTTCAACGGCAAAAAAGCACGAAACGCCTTGAGGTTGACGCACTGGACCCCAGTGGTGTTCAAACTGGAACGTGAGCGGCGGCAGCGTGGCGGCGGGAGCTAGCAGAGCTTAACTTGCTAAACGTGAAAAGTTCACAATTCAAAACTTACCCGATATCCTGACTTCCTCATTGGCACTCCGCCAGGCAAGGTCCTTTTTATTTCTCCTCCATACTTGAACACGACTTTGCGGGTTATTTCCGTGTCTCACAAACAATACGTCACACAGTTGCGCAATACCCGTCCCCTCGTTTCCGCGTCACATAGCGGACTCCCCTTCTCTCTTCCCCCCGACTCTCCCTGATTGGTTGACACACGCGTTCACGAGTTTGAACGGCGAAATCATCAACATTTTTAAGGCGTGCTTTGGAGGCTGCCGCGGGTTCACGTGCACGGAAAACGCTCAAATGCCACTTCCAAAACGCTCAACACGCACGTGACGCCCAACGCCAAGACGCGCCTGGAGGCGCGTTCCCCATTGACTTTGCATGTAAACTGGACGCTCCTGCAGTTGAAAAGCCGTTTGGTGTGGATGCACCATTAATCCTGATGGCCAAAATGATACCATTCTTAAACTGTGCACGTACTACTTCCGGCACTTGGCAAAGCAGGTCGCTTCTCTTTCTGCTCCTCTCCTCCCTAAAGTTTTCCTCCTCCCTGCTTTTGCATTTTTGTCTCATCTGTAACTCTTCAGCGCTCACTCGAACCAATTTGAAAATGGATTTAATTGCGTGGGCTGTTTCCTCTATCGATACAATTTTTTCCACAAAGCGCTCCGGACCAGGAGAACCAGCATGCCCCCTTGACACGCATGCAGTGGGCTACATTATGGACTCGTGGGGCGAGTGGAAGTTAATGTGTCTGACCGTTCTTTCTGTCGAAGACGTGGAAGATTTGTGGATTATTGGAATATTGGTGGCAGTTGCTCTGCTTTTTGGCATTGGCAGAGGTTTCTGCTACTGGAAGCTGAGGGAGACTGCCGCGGCGATCAACGCGCTGGCGAAACTTCCTGCTCAACAAGATTCTTTGATCCGGGCTATGACTTCAACGACCCAGCTGTTGTACGAGCTGAATCGCACGATGGGAGCAGTGGTGGACAGCCGCGGACCTGAAGTGCGTTTTGGGACTCGTTTACAGCCGACCAGGCTTCATCAGGGCACAGATGGGGATTTGTAGCTCGGAACCTCACATGATTCGGCGATTTGGACCTAGACAGCACCTGGACTTCAAGGCTGCAGTCAAAGTACACTGTAGCCTGGCCTGAAAATAAATAAAGCAACTAATCTAATCGGGACTCAGAGCAACCTTGAAAAGAGGCTGACTGAAAACTTCTCCTGGAGTCGAAAGCTGTTGAAAACTGTCGCTGCCCCCCTCCCCCCAGAGGTCTCTGTATGCATTCAGATGGAACCGAGCTGAGGCCATCTGCAGACTGTGCTTATCTGAAATGATTATCTCCCTGCTTGCCATCAAATGCAACATGTCTTTGTCTTTATCCGTGCTGAACCTGGTAGAGTTTTTTCGACTTTATCATAGAGTGTCCTAAGACAAAATGTGATAGATTCTTTTTTGAATACCAATGATTATCTGACCGTATGTTCCTTTTTCCATATCTGATTGTTGGCGGCACGGTTTAATTACTGCTGCGGCTTCCGTGCGTACGTCCCTCTTCGGATGGTGCGTGCGCCAATTGCAAAACTTTGTACCTTGGTGCAAATATGCCAATAAAGATATATTCTATTCTAGATGTGGGCCACACAAAACCATTCCAAGGGCGGCAAATGGCCATCGGGCCACACTTTGGACACCTGTGCCTTATATGCTTTTGCTTCTAGATAAATTTGCCAAACTACACAGATTGTCATGTTTGTTTGATTGTTTATTTAATTTTTTTTTATGTGCATTAGTTTTTATCCTGTTTGTTCGTCTGAGTTTCTTGCATGTTAGTGCATTTTTCCAATACATTATCTGATTATTCCAGCCATAAAGTTTACAGTTATGTTAGTTTCACTTAGTTTCCACCAGCTGCATTCAGTTCATTATCACCCGGTCAAATACTTATTCTCCTGGTTTTCTCCTGTTTACTGCCAGATCCTCATTATTGTTGTACTCACATCCCTGTCATAATTTATGTTCACTCCCAGAAATTCTTTTTTCCCACCTGCTTAGTTGTTTTTGGGGGGATTAAATTTGTGGATTTGGCCTGCTGTCTGATCTTTGGGGTTCATCACATTATTCATTTATATGCTTAGAAATAAGTAACATTTGTAACTTTAATTTTTTTTCCCCTGTTATAGTCAAACACTATCACTAGTTGAAACCGTGACAGTAAGGCTATGTTCTCACTGCAGGCAAAAGTAGCCCAAATCAAATAAAAGTAAATACTTGATGAAACAATCATGTCAGACATTAATTTATTCTGTTCTGAGTGATCAACAACAACTTCAGAATTGATACATGTGTGCCCGCATGTCTAGCATTTATATTCTTTTAAAAACAGTGTGCTGCTTGTGACGTCATTTTTAAGGCCATACATTGTGCACACTGGAGTGTGATAGTAGTTACATTTAAATAATTTTTAAAAATATATTTACTTAATTAATTTATTCATTCATTTAAAATAAACAAAATAAGCAAAATAAATTAATCAAGAAGAAAAAAAGACAGAATAAAAAGGGTGCAGAAAGAAGAAAAAATGTTTTATGTCTTCCCCTTATTAAAAAAATAAAATAAAATAACTTTAAACAAACAACAACTTAGGCTTGAACATCTCCAAATTGAAAACAAAAATTTTAGGCATCCTTCACTTGTCACCATACGTTCCTAACAATTTTAACTGAATCATCGTTTTAAACATATAAGTTGTTATTAAAAAAATGGTGATATCAAGGTAATTCCACAATCGTATTCCCTGAATTACAACACAGCGTTCCTTCAGACTAGTTCTAAATGGAGGTTTTACAAACATTTCCATTCCATTAAGGTTATAATGACTCTCTTTATTAACTAATTTTAATTGCCTATTTGGGGGTAATATTTTATAAGCTTTATACTGTACATAACTTGTAAAATAATATAATCACCAAAATCATAAAATTTTAATAATTTCAATTGATGAAATAATATAATTGCTTGGTGACCATAGTACTTCCTACTAATAATTCTTATAGCTCTTTTTTGTAAAATGAAAATAGGATGTGTAATTGTCTTCATGTTTTTTCCCAAACTTAAATACAGTAGATTAAATATGCAACAATCATTACATTATACAATATGTACAAAGCTTTGTCATTCAAAAACTATTTTACTTTATACAGTAATGCAATTGATTTTAGCTATTTTTATTCTTAAGTCATTTACATGAGATTTCCATGTCAGCTTCTCATCAATAACGACACCAAATTTTTTATTTCATTAACTCTATGAATTTCAAAATTGTCAATTTTAAGTGGGACTTCTGTAATTTTCTTTCTATTACTAAATATCATGTAGTTTATTTTTCCCAAAATTTAATGATAGCTTATTATACAAAGCTTTGTCATTCAAAGCTTTGAGATTTTTATTAATGAAAAGTGCATTATAAATGGAATTCATTATTATTATTTTTATTATTATTAAGTTAGAACCAAGTTTGTATTTTTACGAATTATGCCTGTATAATCTCTAATATCGGTTCAATATAATAATAATAAACTTTATTTGTATAGCACCTTCCTATAATGCCTTGCATTGACCAAGGTGCTTAACAGGACAGAAAATATAAAAACCGGTACAATAAATCAGTGAAAATAGAATAAAAGCAACAGCAATAAAAAGGAGGCAATGGAAATAAAAATGCTACATACTAAAATACCAAAGTAATAAAAGTTACACACTGAAAGCTTTTTTGAACAAGTGGGTCTTCAGTCTGGTTTTGAACAGAGTCAGATCAGAGGTGGCACGCAGCTCAAGGGGGAGACTGTTCCAGGCTTTTGGGCCGGCAACAGAAAAGGACCGGTCTCCCCATTGTTTGTACCTTGAGCGAGGCACCTCCAGCAGGTGTTGACTGGCAGATCGTAAAGCTCTGCTGGGGTGATGGACTTTCAAAAGTTCTGAGATGTACAGAGGTGCGAGTCCATTCAGAGCTTTGAAAACAAACAGGTGCAGCTTGAACTGTATCCTGAATTGAACCGGGAGCCAGTGTAAAGAGGACAGGACAGGAGTGATGTGTTCATATTTTCATGTGTTGGTCAAAAAGCGGGCGGCAGAGTTCTGTACAAGCTGTAAACGGGAGATGGAGGATTGATTAATACCAACATACAAAGCATTACAATAATCAAGTCTGGAGGTCACAAAGGCATGGATGGCCTTCTCCAGATCACTACGGCTGAGGAGTGACTTTACTTTAGAGAGCAGACGGAGCTGAAAGAAGCTGGTCTTGACAACAGAACTGATCTGTTTATCAAGCTTTAAGTTGGAGTCAAGCTGCACTCCAAGATTTCTGACCACCGGGTTGAAGTGGGGGAGGGGAAAACCAAAACTGGGACTGGGAAGGATGTTGCTGGTGTCATCGGGGGCACCAAATAAAATGCATTCAGTTTTATCTGTGTTTAGGTGGAGAAAGTTTTGAGAGAGCCAGTGCTTAATGTCATTTAAGCAGTTGACAATAGTGTTTGAACTGAGTGAGGGGTTGGGAGTGACCGACAGATAGATTTGTAAACCGTCTGCATACATATGAAAAGACAGATTATGACGTGCAATGATTGATCCTAATGGTAGCATGTAAAGAGAGAAGAGGACTGGCCACAGAATGGATCCCTGTGGTACGCCAGAGGTCAGAGGGGTTGATGAAGAGGAGGACAGATCATCACCTATCATGAAAGAAAAAGTTCTCCCAGTTAGGTAAGATCTGAACCACTCAAGCACAGCTCCCTGGAGGCCAACCTGCTCAGACAAGCGGTTGATTAGTACCTGATGGTCGACGGTGTCAAAAGCTGCTGAAAGGTCTAACACAGGGGTGCTCACACTTTTTCAGCATGCGAGCTACTTATAAAAAAACCAAGTCCAAAAGATCTACCCAATACAAAAATGCAAAACATATAATTATCTTCAAATGTATTAAGGATTCTTTTTATGTACAATGTACCTATGTTGATGTACCTTGCATAACTGAATAAGCAAATATTGCACAACACATGTAATAAATCAGGGGTCACCAACGTGGTGCCCATGGGCACCTGGTCGACCGTAGGGACCAAATGGGGTGATGGTGACAGCAATATAGATTTTTTAAATTTTATTTTAAAAATATATGGTAGAAATATAACAGAGTTGTTAAGTTTCCCTGCCCGCTCCAGGTCTCTGAGGTCAGATAGCTCCTGCTCTCTGTTCCACGGACAAAATATAAACGTTGGGGTGACCGTGCCTTTTCTGCGGCCGCACCTCTACTCTGGAATACGCTCCCGCTTGAGCTACGTCAGATTACTGAACTTGGCCTTTTTAAATCGAAGCTTAAGACTTTTTTATTCCAACTGGCTTTTAGTAATTAAATATGTGGTGACATTTCTGGTTTTATTTTTGCTATTATGTTGTGTTTTCTTGATTTTTAATCTGTTGTCTTTTACTGTACTGCACTGTTTTTTGTTAAGCACTTTAGTCACCATCACCGTGGTTGTGTAAAGTGCTATACAAATGAATAAATGAAATGAAACTGATCCCCACCCCCTTCTTTATAAGAATCTGGTCTTTTACTTTAATAAATGTAAAAAAAAAATCATTAGATATTTTTTACTTTAATAAATGTCATTTCTAAAAGCCCCCTCCAGCAAATCTAAAGTGGTCCACAGGCCACCAGTTGATAACCACAGTTGTAGCAGGTTGTTATGGCTCTGGACACGTTTAATTTAGTGAACGAAGGCATAAAAATGTCTCTTTTGGTACGGAGAGATTTACAGCGGTGTATTTTACCGACTGTCCCTGAACGCAGCGCGAAAGTGTGTTATGCAAACGCTCGCGCTACGGGACAGGGAAACGTGCAGAGAACGGAGAGTAGTCAAGGAGGTTATTCTGTATGAAAAGTGTCTCGTATGATTTTAATAATAAAGCCACGTCAGCTCCCAACCAGTATGTTTAAGCGTGCAGAGAAACAACACAGCGTCACTCACCCGGAAGATGGTGGCGGCAAATCGCTTTTGAAGTTGCTGCTGTCCGAACAGGGATTTTAGTGCACCTTTCTCTTTCTCAGCTGGCTTTTCGGTGGGAAGTCGATGTCGTATTTTCCATGAACAGTCCGAAATCTGATTGTTTTCGCTTAGTATGTTTTGCTGCGTTCAACTTCCACCTTCGCGCCATTGTTTTTAGAAGCTGCATGAGCGTGACCTAAAGCTCTCATCTGATTGGTTGCCGTGTATGTCAATCAAGTGACGGGATGTTTTCAGTTGTCATCTGATTGGTTGCCCTGTATGTCAATCAAGTAACGGGATGTTTCATTGGCTGACAATTTTTTAATGTCACGCTGTGGGAAAAAAAAAAATTAATAATAATAATGTCACGCTGCGATCGACCAGGATCGACGTAATGAGCAGGTCCGGTCTAACATCACCAGCCGAACAGGTTTTTTTGCATCCAGGGACAGAAGAATGTCATTCTGCACTTTGAGCAATGCAGATTCAGTACTGTGACGGGCTCGAAAACCAGATTGAAAATTTTTAAACAGGTTGTTGAGCTCTAGAAAAGATTGAAGTTGAATAAAAGCAATCTTTTCTAGGACCTTTGATAAAAATGACAGATGGGAAACTGGTCTGAAATTAGAGAGAGCTGTAGGATCTAAGCCTGGTTTTTTGAGAAGAGGCCTGACCACTACGTGTTTGAAAGCAGATGGCACATAACCTGAAGATAGACAGCTGTTAATAAATGACAAAACACAAGGACCAATTACATCAAAGGACTGTTTGAACATTTTAGAGGGAATGATGTCAAGAAAACAGTTTGTTGGTTTCATCTGCTGAACCACCTTGATGAGGTGAGGCAATGAAACCAGGTCGAACTCATCAAAAACAGCAATGGTTATTGCAGACGCACATGACTGGACAATGTTTGATGGGCTGACAATGTTCTACCTGATAGAGTCTATTTTGTTGCCAAAATAGCTCTGAAAGTTGTCACAGGTAGACTGAGTGGCAGTTTTCAGAACATTGACAGATGGATTGATGACAGACTGGATTGTGCTAAATAGCGTCCTCGGCCGGTTGCTGCTAGTGGAGATTACATTGGAGAGGTACTGTGATTTTGCCTGCTTAACAGCATTTTGATAATCACAGAGACAGTCTCTCAGTATTCCCTAGGATACATGAAGCCGGTCCCGCTTCCATTTGCGCTCTGCTTTCCCGCAGCGTTGTCGAAGAGCCCGCGTTGTTTCGTTGAGCCATGGAGATGGTTTGATCTGTGAAGAAGCCTGTTTGAGAGGAGCGATGGAGTCCAAGATCGTTGTGCAGGTGTGATGGAAGAAGGTGATGAAGTCCTCAGGATGTAGAGATGGGTCCAGGCTGATGGTAGAGCATAAGTCAGTGCTCTTAAAGGCATCAGTGAACTGACTTGGAGTGGATGGGGTGATGGAGCGGAAGAAATGTGCTGGGAGAACAGCCTTCGGTGCAAGAGGGGTGGAAAATTCAAATAAGATGGGAAAGTGGTCTGAAATACATGTGTCCAGAATCTCTTCTGCAGATATGTGAAGGCCGTGGGAGATAACAGCCTCCCCCTTGAGCTGCGTGCCACCTCTGATCTGACTCTGTTCAAAACCAGACTGAAGACCTACTTGTTCAGAAAAGCTTTCAGTGTGTGACTTTTATTACTTTTGGTATTTTAGTATGTAGCTTTTTTGTTTACATTGCCTCCTTCTATTGCTGTTGCATTTATTCTATTTTCACTGATTTATTGTACCAGTTTATACATTTTTTTTACCCTGTTAAGCACCTTGGTCAATGCAAGGCATTGTAGGAAGGTGCTATACAAATAAAGTTTATTATTATTATTATTATCATTATTAAGTCCAATGTATGACCATGACTGTACGTGGCCCCTGAGACAGATTGCGACAGGTTAAAAGAGTCCAGAAGGTCTTGAAACTCATATCCAAGTTGATTACTTGGGCAAAAGATATGTGCGTTGAAATCTCCACAAAAAAGTCGGGTGTCAAATTTTGGCAGTAGTTCAGCCAGTAGTTCTGAAAACTCACTGAGGAAGTCCTTATTATATTGTGGTGGGTGATAGATGAGCCCATACAGCAGAGGTTTAGCAGATTCCAGCACAAACAGCATGATTTCAAAGCTGTTGTAGTTTTTCTGAGGTAACAAGCGGCACTTGAACGCATCACTGAACACAGCAGCCAGCCCCCCCCTCTTCCAGACCCGCGCGGAGCATTCAGGTAGGAGCAGCCAGGTGGGAGGAGCTCAGAGAAAGAGCTGTTGTCCTGTGATTTCTGCCAGGTTTCAGTAATCATAAACAGATCCAGACGATGAGTTGAGATCAAATCACTTAATATAAAAGTTTTATTAGTGATCGATTGGGCGTTAAACAGTGTTGCACGTACTGGAACACAGCCAGTTACGTCACCCGCAGCTCGAGCGAGCGGGCAGAGGTTCTGTTTAACGCAGCCTCGCTTCAGTGTCCTCACCGGGGGGACAAGATGGATACTGATCGCTGACGTCATGATTGACAGCAACAAGGCGGCGATGGATCAAGGAACGATGGACATCAAAGACGCTGAATTCAGGAGGTAAGTCAGCCGTAGCCATACTGTGAGAGGAGAGATACTTTTTAAATCTCACCAGGACTCCCGCTCTTGTTCCACGTCTTTTGCGTCGCTTGTTACGTGACAACGTGCTGGTACTACGGCGTAGGTAGCCTGGGATAGACGCCAGGAAAGGTGGAAGTGGTGGAGGCTTAAAATGTCCATATTTGCCAGTAGTCGGTGTGTTGAGTAGCGAGTCTTGGAGACTTAGAAGAGTTGAGCGATCATAGACCAGAAGCGAGGATGCATCGTCGATGAAAAAAAGGCAAAACACGAACAACAATAAAAAGTACAGGAGAGGAGGTAGACAGCGTGCCGTAAACAAAGGCGCCATCTTGAAAACGTTCAATATCTTCACCCGAACAAAAAATGTGGTATCATCTGCAAATAAAACACACTTCAAAAGCCCTGACACATCAACCAGATCATTCATATACAAAATAAATATGTTTGGTCCCAACACAGAGCCTTGAGGAACTCCACTTCCATTGACACAAAATTCAGATCTTACATTGTTTACCTGTACAAACTGTCTCCTATTATTCAAACAACTCGATACCCACTGTAGTGCTAATCCTTTAATGCCATATTTATTCAGTTTTTCAAGGAGAATGGTGTGTTCAATAGTGTCAAAGGCCATTTTTAGATCAACAAAAACGTTAACACAATACTGATTTTGATCAAGAGCAGTTATCTCTTCTATAGCGAGCCATTGATGTTGAATTATTTATTTAAATGTTTATTGTTTATTTAACTTATGGGGATGACCACACAACAAATATTAGATCCGAGCAAAAAATCATAATTAAAGACCTGCAGTGTGATGTAGTCTTAAAGGTATTGTGACATGATGTTGGAACTATGCATAAAGTGGCACAACATATATATGTTGTATCATTCAATTGTGTTTGTTTTTACAAGCAAAATCATAAATCAATGAAAATTTGTTTCAAAGTGGTTTTAAACATGGCGTCATGTTTCGTCACGGGAAATCCGGGTACTTCCGCATGCAACGTCCTGTGACCTAGGGATATGAAGTTCAGTCTGCGGCTGCTATTAGAACGCAGTTTAATTATCTTCAAGATTGCCTATTATTTTTTGTATAACATGAAAAATGCCGGTACGTTGTGTCGCATTTGGGTGTTCTAATATCGCCAGTGAACAAGTGAGCCTTTTCACTTTCCCAAAAGATGAAAAACTTAATCAAGAATGGACAAAACAATCTCTGAGTCCCCCTCGCTCCCTGAACGGTAAGGCTCAAATAAATACAGCTGCAGACCTACATTATAACCAGCTGTTTCTTGTTCATCACTCAAACTAACTTCGGCTTCCAAAACTGAAGACAAATCGCTCAAATCTTCACTTAAATTGCTTAATTCCTGTGAGGATGTCACATGTTTCTCACCTGATTCTCCTCTTGATTGTCCACAGGTGTCTTCCTCTTGTCTCATTAGTGATCAGTATTTAGTCTCTGTGACTTTCACATGAGGAGGCAGTTGGTTTCCTGACTTCACACGAGGAGGAGCTGTTTTCCTGAGGCTGCAGTGGCAAGTCCTTGCACATGACGTTAATTGAGCATTGTCCTTTCATGGTGTCATGATTCTGCTGTTCTGCTCAACCTGCTCTCCCACGGGCTCCTGCTTTGTCTGCACCAAGGGTCCTGTTACAGGTCCCGAGTGTCAGGACTGCTGCAACAGTGATGACACACCATCTGAAGAATAATAAAATTAGGAGTCAAAGATGACGACCATTGTTTCGCCATTTAGATCCAGAAAGCATGTGAAGCCAACCGGAAGTCCGTCCCCAAAACAAACCTGGAAGCAACGCACCCCCCCAAAACAAAGGTTCTGCTTCGTCATCACCGCTCCTCAGAAAAACACTATAAAAATGCAGGCATATTAACTTGCCGAACCGCAAACAAAATATAACATATATGTGAAAATAGGATCAGTTGCACATGGAAATACTTTACATTCATAAGAAAACCAAATATTGTGGACATTTTTAGGTGCACCACACGCTCCCCAACTTAAAAGGTGGCTCCCGACACTTTAACGCCAGTGATAACATTTCACAAAATATTAACAACTTGGTTCTTGTCACAGGAACCTCACTCAAAAGAACATTTCCCTTCAGTGTACACATCTCAGTACACAAAATTATAAGGCACTGCAAAAGGCATTGTCGTTGCATAAGGCACAGTCTGTTGAGTATAAAATTGCTCTTGCACAGGTTGCATTACCCATAATGGTGAAGCTTGTAACCCACACAGTCCAACATGACCTATGACCCCTTGTGGCTGATAGGAGGGCTGACCCATAGTGTTGTAGGTGAATGTCTGAGGTGGTCTCCTTGCTCGCGTAGACCTCCTGAGAAATTCCTCCTGAGTTGGTACTCGCTCCTCTTGCTCAATTTCAGGTTCAACCTGTTCAGTGTCTCTTCCCAGTTCTTGTTCTCTTTGTGCATCGCCCGTTTCACCGTTTTGGACCAGTTCATTTTCAGCTGGATGCTGAAAATTTTCATCTACAGTGTTCAGTTGAGAGTCCCTCTGTTGGTCCACGGGTGTGACAACTTGGCTTGACACTGGATGAGTTTGGGTGGCTGGTTCCTGTAGTCTTGTTGACACAGGTACTCTGAGCCAATAACGCATCCTGGAGTCACTCTCAGAATCTGATGAGTCGCTGTCTCGATTACTTTGGCTTGGAGTGACACGGTGGCCTCTGACTCTGCTCCTGATGGGTGCTTTATCTTTTCTGTGATCAACAGTTAAAGGTAAGTCATTCACCAGGTGCAGCAGATTTCTGTGGAGGACCCTGGTGTTCTGGGCATTGTTCTCAGGACATACTTTGTAGATGGGGCTGTCATTGATCTGTTCTTTGACAATGTACACAGTCTGCTCCCAATATGACCTGAGCTTTCCGGGTCCGCCCTTTTCTCTCAGGTTGCGAACTAACACTCGATCACCAGGCTCCAAGACGACTCCTCTCACATGTTGGTCATAGTGTTTCTTTCCACGAGCGCTCGATTGCTGGCTGTTGTTGTTAGCAATACGATAAGCCTCTTTCATCCTCCTTGCCCACTCTTGTACATATCCATATGGTGTTTCACTGTCCTCCTCTGTGTTGAGTCCAAACATGAGGTCCACGGGCAAGCGGGGATGCTGTCCAAACATTAAGAAATGTGGGGCAAACCCTGTGGCCTCATGTTTTGTGCAATTATATGCATGGACAACTTGGGGCAGAAAGTCTTTCCAGTTATCCTTTTCTGCCTCCTCAAGAGTTCTCAGCATTTGTAGTAAGGTGCGATTAAATCGCTCGGCAGGGTTTCCCTGTGGGTGGTATGGTGTTGTACGTGAGTGACTGACACCTGACAGCTGCTGTAGTCCCCTAAACAGTGAGTTTTCAAATTCACGGCCCTGGTCGTGATGTAGCCTAGCAGGGTACCCAAAACGAGGAATAAAATCATTGTATAGTTTCTCCGCAGCAGTTTTAGCTGACTTGTTTCTGGTCGGCCACGCCTGGGCGAACCGTGTAAAGTGGTCAACTGCAACAAGTATGTATTCGTAACCACCTCTGCTCTTTTCTAGATGCATAAAGTCAATGGATACTAGCTCCATGGGTGCACTGGAACTGATGCTCCCCATGGGTGCCCTGACGTGTGTGGTGGGTTTCTTTTGTTTTATACAGGGACATTGTCTCGTCACATAAGCTTCAATGTCCTTCTTCATAAAGGGCCAGTAGAAGCGATCTCGGGCCAGGTTGATAACTCTTTCAGCACCGAGGTGACCCATGTCCTTATGAAGGAGTTTCAGCACCAAGGGCCTGTACTCTGCAGGCAGTACAAGCTGTTTTCTACCCCCAGCTTCTCTGTAAAGTAGCTCATTCTCCATCTTAAGTTTCCCCCACTCACGCATTAACCTCCGCACTAACCCATCTGCATTTTGTCTGTCTCTGTCAGTTAGTGTGGGTTTGGTCTCTTTTAACCTGAGGAGTTCTTTAATTGTCGTGTCTTGTCTTTGTGCTCTCACTAGCTCTTCATGGCTAATGCTAGGTAAGGCTGGTGCGTCTGGCCTAGTGTCCGACCCAATGTCTTGAGCCAGGTTTAAGGCAGCTACATAGGCAACATCACTCTTCTTTGCTACCTCACTCCCTTCCCATGTTGCACAAACAATGTCTCGGCTAAGCTCCTCTGTACATTCTCCAACATAACTGTCAATGTCCAGCGGAAGGCGTGACAAAGTGTCAGCGTCCACATTAACTCTACCAGGTCGGTACTTGATGTTAAACCGGAAATCTGCAAGCTCTCCTACCCACCTATGTCCTGTCGCATTTAACTTTGCAGTGCTCATTACATATGTAAGGGGATTATTGTCGGTATACACCGTGAACTCTGGGGCATAAAATAAATAATCCCTGAACTTCTCACAAATGGCCCATTTAAGGGCTAGGAACTCTAGCTTACCGGAATGTAAACAATAGTTTTTTTCAGCTGGGGTCAGAGTTCTTGAGCCATATGCTATGATTTTTAATTTTCCCCCCTGCCTCTGATACAACACAGCCCCGAGCCCTTTCTCACATGCGTCAGTATGTAAAACAAAGGGTAGTTCGAAGTCGGGGTAGGCAAGCACAGGTGGGTCGGACAGAGTGTCAATGAGCTGCCTCAGGATGTGGTCGTGCTCACCTGTCCAGCTGATAGGAGCCCTTGAGGGCAGCTGAGCACTTCGGGTTTTCTTGGGCTTGGTCTGAGTGTTTTCAGGACTCCCTTTGACTTGTAGGAGGCTGTACAAAGGTTTAGCAATCCTGGAAAAATCTTGAATGTAGGCCCGATAATAACTTAAAAACCCAAGCAGTTTTCTTAACTCACCCACGTTCGTTGGCGTCTTCTGACTGAGTGACTTGACAGCTTCATAGTCCTTTGGATCGATTCGGACCCCCTTTTCTGAAACCAGCCTACCCACATATCTGACCTCTGCTTTGAACAGTTCACATTTGGTTGGGCGAAGCTTAACCCCATGTTGCTGAAGAGCTCTGAGGACCTTGCGCAGCGCCTCAACATGTTCAGTGAACCCCTTTGAATAGCAAAGGATGTCATCCAGATATGGAATACAACAATCATCACGCAGGGTGTCTAGCATTTCTTCCATACTGCGTTGAAAAGCAGCGGGGGCATTACTGAGACCAAAAGGAATCCTTACCCACTCATATAGCCCCCAGGGTGAGACGAAGGCAGTCATATGGCGTGAACCCTCAGCCATATACCCCTGGTGGTAAGCTTTACCTTGGTCCAGAATGCTGAACCAGCTGTGGCCGCCCAGCGTGTCCAGGAGGTCCCGGATGCGCGGAAGCGGGTGGCGGTCAGGCACGGTCTTCTGATTCAACTGTCTGTAGTCAATGCAAAGTCTTAGCGTGCCATCCCGTTTCCTCACACACACTACAGGTGCAGCAAAGGGTGATTTTGACTTGACTATCCAGCCTTTGGCCAGTAAGTCCTGGATGTATTCTTTCACCTCTTTGTATAATGGCTTGGGGATGGATGTGTATGTGCGTTGGACTGGGATGTCGTCTGTCAGGTTAATGGTCATGTTCAAACTCGGAATATTTCCAATGTCTCCATCATCTCGGGCAAAAGCATTTGATTCCTCAAATAACATTTGCCCTACTTCCTTTTGTTGTTCTGGTGTTAGGTGGCTAATATCCACTGGGGGGTGCCAGTGGGCAGTATTGGATGGCTCCTGGTCTTGACTAGACTTGCTCACCGAGTCAACAATACAGGTGGAGACTGGTGCTGTTTCACAAGGGGTTTTGGGTTGGTCAGTCTCAACTATTTTTGCAATAGGCTCAATAGAACCCAAAACTGTTGAACTGGGTAGTGTCACACTCCGGCTGGAATAGTTTGACACCTGTACTTTAATATACGGCCTCTCTGTCTTTTCTATCTGTAAAAGTCCCGCTCCAACACTAAGCTGTTCAAGGTGGGCATTATCTAGTACTGGTTCAAACAACACAAGTGACTCTGTTGAGCTAATACTGTCTGGGACTCTACACTTAATGTAAGCCACCTGATTAGGATAGACTATTCCCCCTTTGAACCCTACTTTTACAGTAGCTGGCTCATGTATAGGATGCTCTTTAGTCTGGATGAAACTTACTAGGGTGCTTACAGTAGAGATGTCAGTCCCCATGGCTCTACCAATAAGCTCAATAAGTTTGTAGTTCCCCCCATTGTCTTTAATGAACTCGTGGATTACATTAAAGCCTACTATGGGTCTCTCGATCTTAAGGCGGCTCACAAGGAAGGGTACACGTATTGATAGGTCTGGGTCATTGTTGCCCTCAAGGTTGACTACAACTTCCACCCACCCATCATAAGGTACTGAGTCCCCCGTGACTGCCTTCATATTAAAGCTATACTCTGTAGTTTCTGCAGTACCCTGGGACTTAGAAAAATTTCCAGCAGGTGAAATCATTCTGCTCCCTCCCCTCAGAGCCATATATGGCTCTGAGGGGGAGGCTCTGCTGAGATTCAAATTCAAGCTCTGTTTTTATTGGCTGATTCAAATTCAAGCTCTGTTTTTAATTGGCTGGTTACAAACTCTGTTTTTATTGGCTGTCATTGTCCTGGTCACTCTGTGTTTTTAGTGTTTTTATAAATGCTGATAGAGAAGCAAGGGGACTATAGTTTTTTTCAGAGATTACTTTGTCTAACATCAGTTTGTCAGTAGATAGTGACAGAGTGAAGAAATATGTTAAAAATATATTGTTTGAAAAGTTACAGACTACATTACAATCTTACATACCCCAGCTTTAAGATCATCATCCATCAGTTCACTTAAGGATCTAATCTGTTGTCTGGGTAAGTATCTATTTAGCCATGCCTGATCTATAAGACGTACCCCCGCCCCCGTGTCTAATACCACCGTTACAAGGTAACCTGCCATCATACATTTCAGAAGGGACTGGCGACCTACTAGGGGAGCTACTAGACCACGTGGTGTTTCTTTGTCAGTTCCTTGTGAACATGCACCTAACATCTCTCTGTCAGTAGTGGTTTTGGGCCTCTTCTTTGGGTGGGACTGCTGAGGTTTGCCGATCAGAGGTGGTCCCCCTGCTCTGATCGTCTTCAGTTTCCCGACGGCTTGGTTTTCTTCAGGCACCCTACAGCACGATGCCCTTCCTCTCCGCAGACAAAGCAGTGGTTACAGTTCGGGTTAACTTGAGAAGCACAGTTCTGACAGCTCTTTCTCTCTCTTTGAGATCTTCTCTCTGGTTGGAGTCTTGAGTTCCTCTGCTCTGGTGCTGGAACATGAACTGTCCTTGCTTTCAGGTTTTCCATCGCTTGTGTCAGTGCTTCAACCTGGGCGCTAAGTCTTTGGAGTGTGAAGTCATTATTAATCTGATTTACTTTCACGTCGTCCTTTGTTTGCTCTTTCAACTCACTGTTTGTTGTGTGGGCATGACTCACTTTGATGGTAGAACCACGGCCAAGTCGACGCTTCCGCTCACTTTCCTCTGCCGTGGTCTTTATCACTTGGCGAAGCAGTGCCTCATCACTGACAGTGGGGTCACCCAGGAGGGTCTTGAGGTCTCTGCGGACACTGTCGTACTTCTCCCCCATGCCCTGGCAAATAGTGTTGAGAAAGACACACTGAATTGTGGATATATCGTACTTAACGACTGAGTCTGGTTGTCTGAGTGAGAACCGGATCTTTTGCTTCAGTCCAATCATTCTATATAAAAACTGCTGAGGCGTCTCATTTTCAAACTGCTTAGCACACATTAAATCTTGAAAGAGCTCTGTGCTGCTTTTCTCACCTAAGTGAGACTGCAGGAAACTTTTAAGCTCAGAAACTGTGAGATCGTCTTTTATTGTTAACATATCTCTGAAGTTACCTGGTTTAACAAGACGTAGCACCCCTCTAATCACCTCATTTGGAGTGTGATTCTCCTCGAGACCCTCATCTATCTGTTTACAGATGCTGTTGTACCCAATTTCTGATGTCGTGTCACTAATCATTCCACCATGCACTTTGAATTCTCTGCGTGACAGCAGTGGCAAATCTTTCATGGCTATCATACTCTCACCAGTGTAACTTGGAACGTTCTCTGAATGAGGGACAGACCACTGGGGTGGGCACAGAGGTTGATGGGGTTGGAGAGTCGGGACAAGTGGGTCCCCTGTAGCTGGTGGAACTGATGCCCAGGTTACCTGCTGGTTGCGAGATTGGCTGGTGTGAGGTGGTGTTGGACTCAGTCCCTGTGGGTCTGCGCCGCCATCGCCGCCTTGTGGCTGAACACGGGGAATGGCCTGCTCACTTGTACTTGCTTCAGCTTCAAAAGACATTGTAGTTTGTCCACGATTCACCATAGTCCCATCTATGATACATTCTAGTCTTTTTAATAATGGCAAACCCTGGTCCTCCCGACCCAGGATTGTTGAACATGACAGGTAGGTAGTCAAATATTCAACACAACTTTCTTCATCGTCTTGAATCAACTTACTAGAGTCCAGTCCTTCAACGTCTCCAAGAGAAGTTGCGATGAGGTGGGCTTCACTACCTGTTAGCTGGTGTAACTTCTTCTTGATGCTCCAAAGAAGTTGTTTTCTCTCACCGGAAGACATCTTGCTGATCTCGGCCGCTTGAGTCCACAGTGCTGCACTCTGTAGGCGGGTACACCCTTTTCACTGGTTACCGGCCTCACCTCTGCACACTGGGTCACTCCTGGCACTGAGAACGTGTAGCACGAGAGGTCCTGGTGGTCGGTATCATTGGATCAGCAGTAGCCCATGGATGTGTGGCGTGCTGATCCCGGACGAGCCCCCACAATCTGTTACAGGTCCCGAGTGTCAGGACTGCTGCAACAGTGATGACACACCATCTGAAGAATAATAAAATTAGGAGTCAAAGATGACGACCATTGTTTCGCCGTTTAGATCCAGAAAGCATGTGAAGCCAACCGGAAGTCCGTCCCCAAAACCAACCTGGAAGCAACGCACCCCCCAAAACAAAGGTTCCGCTTCATCATCACCGCTCCTCAGAAAAACACTATAAAAATGCAGACATATTAACTTGCCAAACCACAAACAAAATATAACATATATTTGAAAATAGGATCAGCTATACACATGGAAATACTTTACATTTATAAGAAAACCAAATATTGTGGTGACATTTTTAGGTGCACCACAGTCCCCTATGGGGGCCTGGTAAGTTTTTGCTGTTCCACCAGCAATTCATCCTGTGTGATGTTAGTGCAGTTCACTAATTGAGCCATCTGGTCCTCCTGCTTTGGGTCCATCTTCCACGCCGGCCGGTCCTGATTCCAGCTTGAACCGGCCCCGACGTCCAACGAATCCAGCTCCTGTGCAGATCCTGACAATTCCTCTGTTTCTATATTCTCTGCCATTGTTATTTACAATGTGCGTTCATTACATTGCGTCATAAAAATGTGTCGGCGTTTGACCCCTTCTTTCTCAACCAAAAAACTGCGACACACTGCAGAGACGTCATTAAAACTATTTTATTAAAAAATACTTTTATATATTAATTATTCGAAGCATCTGTGTACAAAAAATCAAAGCTGAGTAGCTCCTCTTTCTAAAGATGTCAATGTTTTAGCATATTGTCACAATACCTTTAAATATTGTTGGTGCTATCCATCTTATTCCTAGCCCCCATGATGCCTTGCGCGAATTGTGGGAACGTCTTCCGCCGGAAGTCAGAACCAGAACTTTTTTTTACATGCTAGCAACACGCTAACCGGTTTTCGTCAGAGGTTTTAGGTCATAAGATGGTGTAGTGGCAGGGCTTCCGACTTGGGACCCGAAGGACGCGGGTTCGCGCCCCGGCCACTACACACCTTGGGGTGTCTATGAGTGCACACCTAATTCTCCAGCTCCCCGGGCGCTTTCTATGGCTGCTCACTGCACCACCTGGTGGTGGTTGGGTTAAATGCAGAGACGAATTTCATCTGTGTATGGGAAACATACACAGATGACAAAAAAGGACATTATTTTTTTTTATTATTTTTTTTTAAAGTTCGCCAATTTTTATGCAGGCGCCAGGCGGGTCAAACCGGACACTTTCTTTCTTTAAATTTAGCTAAATAAACGCTTAAAAAATATATTTCTTACCTCACTATAGCAGACGGGCTCCTGAGCTGAACCAAATGTGAAATCAGCTGGATTTAAAAATCTGCGGTGTGGTTTATGAGTGGTATCTTGCAAACAAAAACAGCTACCGGTACATCCACAGCAGGGAGCGGGCAGCGACAGAGTCATCAGTCCGACCAAAGGAGGCTTTTTTCGGACACATGCAAGTAGAAACTTCTGGAAGTGGCCCCTCTTCCTCTTCGCTCTCTGAGTCCTCTGCTGGCTGCTGCCTACAGCGCCCGTATAGCGGCCGAAACTGGTACTGCACCATTTTTGCCAAAAATGAAAAACGAAGAATCAGAGCGAAAAATGGGTCTAAAAATATGGGGAAAAAATCCATAAATAATACTCTTCGGTGTTTAATACGCTGTACATTCAAATGAGCAAAAATACAGCGTATAATACAACGGTTTTTACATTAGTCATAAACAACAAGCAACAACAAAGAATAATTATGTACGGTACTCACCCGATCTATCCGAAACAAAAGGCGTAAAAAAAAAAAAAAAAACATAATCCAAGATATGCCGTGACCGGGGTTCAAACCTGGGTCTGTCGGATCCCAAACCCGCACCTACACCATTGCCCTATCGTGGCATTTATGCATTACCCATCCATCGCAATATAAGAAAACAAATACAACCAAATAGTTTTGATGTAGTGAAAAGTATTCCTAAAATAAATAAGTTAAAATATACAAATAACTATTGCCATTCCGAAAACTATAATATGCTTCTTTGCAGTATTTTTCCGGAGTGCAATGTACCACTTCCATATAAGGTATGAACTGCAGCGAGGACCTTCTCATCTCTGCAGGGGATTGGCTCTGCTTGAACCACTTTCGTGACGACAGAGTGCAAAAACACATCACAGTGCGAATCATAGACCAATCAGAAAATTAAGGTGTAATTCACCAGTTCAACCCATAGGACTACCGTAAACATGTTTTTAGACCAAATGTTGCAGATTTAAACAAATATGCACAAATATATGAAAATTAACACAGACATAGCGCTATAAAACATTTAAAACATATTCTAGGGAGTTTATCAGCTAAAAAAAGTTAATTTCAGGGTGACTTACACTTTAGTCCAGCTGTAAGCCTCAAACATCACCAAATAGGCATGCCAGTGAGAGCTGTCTAAGCTTTCATCTATAAGAGTGGTGGGAAACTGGGCACAGTGGTGCTATTCCATCCAAAGGGGATGTTTGTTTAACCACTTGTGTCCCATTGGCTCAGAAAACTAACAGAGATGCATAGAAACAACTGAGCGCAGATTAGGCAGGAAGTAGGTGCATTGATAGTTATCTCAGAAAGAGCTTCTATCATCAGCTTTTAATAGAGAGCCCGCATTTTCCTGACAACACAGACACCTGTGCTGTTAACTACCGGTACATGCAGGTCAGGACACAAGCAAAAAATGTTGCATTATTTAAGAAAAGGAGCAAAAGTTGTTAAATGACCAACCAAAAGTGTCTACTTACAAAAAAATGAATGTTCTTTGAGATTTACAAGTCAATCTGAGACCATTTTAAAGAACAGAAACTTGAAAAAAAAATACTTCTCTCATTTTGGTCTGATCGTGTTGACCACAGTTAAGCAGGCTGTGGGGCTTTCCGGTGGGATAAAAAAAAAAGTGATGTCAGCGATCAATGTAGACTATAACTGTAATACTATTACAGTTTTCTTTCATCAAGTCCTTGCCAAGTATCATGTTGACTCTTGACTTCTGCTTTCTTGCTGACTGAGTGGGAAAACCAGAAAAGACCAAAAAAAACAAGATGAACAACTTGAGCCCTTTGCCTGAAATGTTGCTAACTAACCACAGCCAACTTCAGTCCAAGGATTCCAGTGGGAAAGATGTGTAATTATTTTAGTACAGGTAGTCCCCGACTTACGAGCACATCGACATACGAGGTTCCGGACTTACGAGCTCACTAACGAACAGTAAATTTGTAAAGAACATACAGAAAATACAGCACTTTCATGTGTTTTTCGATGAAAGTGTGTTAGCTAACCGTTTGTAAACAAGTTTCTGAGCATGTTTATGAACTAGTATGAACGTTTGTGATGAAAAATGAGTGTTCGTAGTAGCGCTAGCATAAATTTTCCGACTTACGACCGAAAATCCGGATTTACGAGCAACACGTGTTTCGGGTTCCGACATACGAGATTTCGTGTTACGAGATAGTCGTAGTAACGGAACTCGCTCGTAAGTCGGGGACTACCTCATCACGGGGGCTACATTCCAGACACCCCCATGATTGGTGAAAATCCACGAAACAGGGATATTATATTTATTTTAGTGCCAGTATTTATATATATATTTTAAGGCTTTATAAACCTGTCCCACACTCTTGCAATGTTCTTCACAATGTTCTAAACTCTCTAAATGCTCTAAAAGAGCACAGCGAAAGAGAGCAGACAGACTGATGCTACAGTTAATGAGCACGGGGGTGGACTGGCCATCAGGAGCACCGGGACATTTCCCGGTGGCCTGGCCTGTTCAGTGATCGCTGAGGGGCTGGACCAAAGGCTAGGTTCGGGTTGCACTTGATTATTTTAAATAATCCCCCACCTCCTGACAGCCTCAGAAAGAGAAAGGAGCAGGGGTGGAGTCGGTCTTTCCCTATTGCTACTGTTCAGGGAGCTTCAGTGAGGCGGATACCTGAGTAAGCGGCATGGATTGTTTATTTAAAATAATCAAGCGCAACCCGAATTGAACCTTTGTCCAGCCCCTCGGCAATCATTGAGTGGGCCAGGCCACCGGGAAATGTCTCGGTGCTCCCGATGGCCAGTCCACCCCTCAGCACAATACTCTGGTTGGTCACCTTCCATCAATCAGCCAATCGTGTGTCGTGTACAATCTTACATTGAAAACCCATGAAACAGTGAGTCCGCAAAAGTCAAACCGTGAAATAGCAAGGGACTACAATATTTATTTAGTTATTTATTTTCATATATAAAAACTATGGGTAAAAAAGTGATCTTCGTTGACTCTTGCACTTCTTTACCTATCTGCCCTCAAAACCACTACTTTCTTTAAATGTCTATCCAGTAATGGGACTCTTAAACATTGTAAACTTCTGCTTCACACCAGCTTTAGCTGCTTGTTGGACACACTTCAAAAGATACAAACCAGTCTTTCACTTGTAAGAGTCTGACATTACCACCATCTATTCTTTTCCTTAGTTCAACTCTTGTGCACTGTGTATTGGTTTCACCTTTCCCTGTCAATAATGTCAAACAAACAAACAAAAAAGAAATGCACCTTATCCTAAAAAAAATATATTCTACACTTTAAATTTCCCAAAACTAATTTTAGAAAGCATTGCAACAAAAAAACAAGGCAAAGTTCAGTCCACACAGTGTGGGTTGATCCTGCCTAGTCCAGAGCTCTCGGTAAGGTGTTGTCTGACCTATATTTCTTTCGTCATGCATTTTCCCCCGCTCTTCTTCTATGTTTTGCTGCCAAACGTCGAAAGAGTGGCAGGACAGCTGCAGGCTCTCACATTCGCTACTCCTCCTCCTACTCATTCCCCTCATCCTCCTCCCTTCTTCTTCCTCCGTCCTCATCCTTATCCTGTTCCTGCTTTGGGGCTTGAAGCTCAGGTCCCAGTCAGCTCTTTTACTCTCTTCTACATAGAAAAATACGCCCTGATTGTTTCCTTTTTTCCCCCTTTTGTTTTTTGTCCTCGGGATGAAACATTCCCCAAACTAATACATGGCTTGAGGTATTAGTGCTCGATGGGAAAAGATACATCAAAGCCTCAACAAAGCATCCACAGGCTTTCTAATTCCTCCCTTTAAAGATGTGAGAAGAGGAAGTCTGAAGTTATTAAAATTAAAAGCACAAGAAATTAATTATCTATTTAAGCCACACCTGTTAACTCAACCCAAACCATATGGCTGCCTCTGAGCAGGAGACACCTTTTTGATGATATGTATTAAAACAAAATTACATCTTAAGACAAGTTGGATCAGGAATAAAATTAGAAAAACGGTTACTTATTAGGAAAATGTGCTAAATTGCCCTTCTATAATAGATAATTCTACTATTTGGACAACATCCAACTTCAAATCCAAGAACCATTTCAAGAATGAAGAAACCATGTCCAGTTGTCTTCTACTCAAACACATAAACTTGCCATGGCCAACTGGGCATTGACAACATCTAAAATATTTATTTTTATTACATATGACCTTGTAGGTCAAACCAAAATAGCTTATGTGATGAAACATAAAGAGACGCTTGGATGCACACGTCACCAATTTTAAGTTTGACCAGCTTGACTACAGCTAATCAGTGTGGCATTTAAAAACATTAGATTTCCCAAGTAGCAACACCAAAAAGGAGTGGCAATCAAAAATCTGACTTTATCCTGGTCATTGAATGCACCACTGCTGAGCAACAACAGCACCTCTTCAATGTAGACATGTTTAACGGAGTGTTGACAACTAAGAGTGAGCAATCAGTGAAAATTGAAGTTTTGTTTACAAGAAAACAAACTGAAAGGATTATGAGGTGTAAGAGACTTCTACAGGATTTCTGAGCGGCCTGTCTGCAGCTCACTGCACTGCTCAGGTGTTTTTCTTTTATAGAGCCAGCTAAACTGGTGACATATTCAACCGGTGCACTTTTGGTTTGGAGATCTGTAAAAAGCTTATGTTAAAGGTTCAGTCTGCAGTTTCTGTAGAACATCAGCACTTAGAAAAAATTTCAACAAGCAAAGCATTCTGATCCCTCCCCCTCAGAGCCATATATGGCTCTGCCCCCTTGTGGTCTGTTGAAATTCAAATTCAAGCTCTGTTTTTATTGGCTGATTCAAATTCAAGCTCGGTTTTTATTGGCTGGTTACAAACTTTGTTTTTATTGGCTGGAAAATGGCGGGTCACTTTTTCTTTTTAGAAATGCTTATTTACCACCTGGAGAAGCAAGGGGACAATATTTTTTTTTAGTTTTTTTCAGAGATTACCTCTCTAACATCAATCTAGTGACAGAGTGAAGAAATATGTTAAAAATATATTGTTAGAAAAGTTACATATAGCAGCTTTAATGAATTAAAATCAGTTAATTTTTCCATGAAATTCTGTAATTCTTTTAAAGTTGTTTTATTTGTGCACACAACTTTGTCCAATAACCTGGAGATTAATTATGATAATTAAATAATTTGATATGGGCTGTTAGGTCCCTGTATGACTGGTGTCAGAGCTTGGGCCGCATTGCCGGCAGTAAGTCGGGCTCATTCCCGGTGAGAGTTGGACTCCGCCAATGTTGCCCTTTGTCACCGATTCTGTTCATAACTTTTATGGAAAGAATTTCTAGGCGCAGCCAAGGTGTTGAGGGGATCCGTTTTGGTGGCCTTAGAATCGCTTCTCTGTTTTTTGCAGATGATGTGGTCCTATTGGCTTCATCAGATCGTGATCTACAGCTTTCACTGGAGCGGTTTGCAGCGGAGTGTGATGCGGCCGGGATGAGGAACAGTTCCTCTAAATACGAGGCCATGGTCTTGAGCCGGAAAAGGGTAGAGTGCCCTCTCCGGATCAGGGAGGAGGTCCTGCCCCAAGTGGAGGAGTTTAAGTATCTTAGGGTCTTGTTCACGAATGAGGGGAAAATGGAGCGGGAGATAGATAGGCGGTTATGTGCAACGTCTGCAGTGAAACAAGCGTTGTACCGGTCTGTCGTGGTGAAGAGAGAGCCGAGTCAAAAGGCAAAACTCTCAATTTACCGGTCTCTCGGATACAAGCGGCCATTCTCCACAGGGTGTCTGGACTCTCCCTTAGAGATAGGGTGAGAAGCTCGGTCATCTGGGAGGGACTCGGAGTAGAGCCGCTGCTTCTCCACATTGAGAGGAGCCAGTTGAGGTGGCTCGGGCATCTGGTCAGGATGCCTCCTGGACGCCTCCCTGGTGAGGTGTTCCGGGCACGTCCCACCGGGAGGAGACCCAGAGGAAGACCCAGGACACGCTGGAGGGACTATGTTTGTCGGCTGGCCTGGGAACGCCTTGGGATTCCCCTGGAGGAGCTGGCCCAAGTGGCTGGGGAGAGGGAAGTCTGGGCCTCCTTACTTAAGCCCTGCGACCCAACCCCGGATAAGCGGAAGAAAATGGATGGATGGATGAAAATAATTTGTAGATTTCCAGAGATTCAGAGTGAGAATTGGACCAGTTTTAGAGAAATTGCTCATTTACACTGAAGATTATAGTTCTTAGACATTTGAATCTGCTGAAATCACAATCAACATGTTGGAGACTGGAAACAGCCTGTAAACCTGCAATCAGTGCATCACTAATAAATACTTGTTTCATTAAAATACAAATATATTTCATCCAAATTAGGTTATATTTTATAGGATTACTGTATAATTAAACATGTTTATCATTATTAAAATCCAAGAAATATAAAATGGGGGAAAAACATACTATGGCCTTCTGTGTGTGTGAAGATGCACTGAGTGCTGCTCAAAACTTGGACCTCCCCAGCAGCACCAGCAGAATTCCTTCATGCTTTTACTTGCAGCTTGGCAACCGAAGTATTGCCCCACTACCCTACATCCTTGTGAAAAGAATCTCTCTAACAGAGCTCTAGAACAGCACTGTATTCAAATCTACACAATGCCTATAGACATTTTTTATACTGTTGTTTCTTGTAAGCCTTTTTTTTTTTAGAAAGAGTGCAGAAAGTACCCATGAGTTTTTGTTCCTGATTTATAAATTCCACCCAGAGAGAAGACATAAAAGGTGTGAGGGTGTTTCTGTTCTAATTATGCTCTATGTGTGTTTTTTGTGTGTTACCATGTCGAGCTCCTGGGAGACTTGACGTTTTCGAAGTTCCTCCATGCGATCGCTGACGTCACTGAAGCAGGTGTTGTAGTATTCAGCGTACTCCTGAGCAAGGTCATCTATGTTACCCAGAGAACCATCCTAAAGAGAAGAAGAAAAAAGATGAGATGCTTTAGCTAACATCCTGGGAAAGAAATGCAAAGAAAACCATAGAAGACAAAAAAAAATCACATGAAATTCTGTGAGGAAAAAATGTACTCGACAAGCAATGCACATAACAAACTGCAACAACGAGGACAACTTTTTTCAATATGCACCATATTTTCAATACAGTAAGTCTGCATTAGGGATGCACAATATTATCAGCATGGTATCGGTATTGGCTTAGCGAAAAAAATTAATATTGGACATTCCATCAAAATAACTCTCCAATATAAAAGGCGCAATTTTTTTACACCTGTATATATATATATATACATATACACACAGGGAGTCCTCGACTTACGTCACCCCCGACCTACGGCAACTCGGACTTACGAACTCACTGTAAAAAATAAAAATAACTTTTTTTTTAAATAAATGAATACATGTACAGTGCTGTACAGTCATCAAACACTTAGCCTATCCTAACACAGTTTTTAAAGATGAAGGAGTGAGTTGAATTGTCTCCCTTTCACTTAAAGTGAAAGTAACTCCCTTTATGTGAATGGAGCCTGCTGGAGAGGAGGGAGACAATTCAACTCACTCCTTAACTGTGTTAGGA
>JBBPBX010004293.1:34131-47194 GCA_038048925.1 Garcialebias charrua | reverse complement strand
TAAGGGAGAGTCCAGCCACCCTGCGGAGAAAACTCATTTCAGCCGCTTGTATCCGAGATCTTGTTCTTTCGGTCATAACCCAAAGCTCATGACCATAGATGAGGGTGGGAACGTAGATCGATCGGTAAATTGAGAGCTTTGCCTTTTGACTCAGCTCTCTCTTCACCACGACAGACCGGTACAGCGCCCGCTTCACTGCGGACGCTGCACCTATCCGCCTATCGATCTCACGCTCCAGTTTTCCCTCATTCGTGAACAAGATCCCGAGATACTTAAACTCCTCCACTTGGGGCAGGACCTCCTCCCCGACCCGGAGAGGGCATGCTACCCTTTTCCGGCTCAAGACCATGGCCTCGGATTTGGAGGAGGATCAATGCTGTAAAAATCAGATATAGGGATCTATACCTATAGAAATGTGGAGGGCTTCTGTAACGAAGGCCTCTTCTTTCAAACTATTCCTCCATTCATTATTTAGTTTAGGTTAAACTAAAATAAAAAAAATGAAAACTAGTTTGGTCTAAATGTCTGTTGTCTTTTAGACGAACGACGCAAGATTTGGTATTCCCTATAAATTTTGAAGTCTATGGCGAGACTCATCAAAATGAATAGATCTAGAATAGAAACGATCGAATCGGTCCTACCTAAATGATTGGGAGGTCAGTGTAGATTATAGTACCTTAAGTAGTATTGATCTACAATGACTCTTCAAAGATTGAGATCTTTAACAAAATGAACAGCATGTTGGCATAGTTAAATCCATTTAAGTCTTCAACTTATCAACAATCAAAACCTCTTTTGGCTGGGAGTGTTCAGAAAACAATAACAACTTCAATAACAACAAAAGTAGCAATTAAGCAACTAAAAACAACGTTTCACTACAACAAACTCACTCTGGTCGTCAGATTCCAACGTGTCACACACAAGAAAAACAGTTCTTAGCTTTATAACCGATGTCAATTAAATCCTGCAGATTTAAACGGTTGTTAAGGTTAGTTTTTGTTGTGGGTTTTATGCTTAGCGTTTCTAAGTTCTAGTTGGAACGGTTTCTTTTCGCAACTAGTATAGTTTAAACTGTTTAGTTTATTTACTATCCTGTGCTTGGACGACCTTGTTTTCCCATGAAGTCTTTGAGTTTGCGAGATCTTTGTCGTTTGTGGGGTTATTGAAATCTTTGTCCTTGACATGGGCATGGCCTAACATCACCCCCCTGTGGTCATGGGGGACCACGCGCACAGGTGTGGACGTCCGTCCATGGGCACGAGTTAGGATGCCTTTGTTTAGTTTAAGCTGTTTGCGCAGTTTATTGGGAGCCTTGTACAGGAACCTTATAGGTTTCGGCCAACGTTTCTCTGTACGTTTACCTCTTTCTGCGTAATTCAGGTGTGTCACAACTGTCGGCGCAGTCGCAGGTGTGTCTGACTGGTCAGACTGCGACGGGTCACTGTCGTTGTGGTGTGTGTCTTCCCACTTCATGAATGAAGAGGAGCTCTTTGAGTCTGTAAGAACTATGTCATCCCTGAGTAGTTCTAGATTCAAATGCTCTTGAACCAAGGTTTCATTGAAAGCTTGGCTGATAGCCGAATTACCTGTCCCAGAGGACAGTACAGCGTCCTCGGTGTGGGACCCTCGGATCTCCACACCTTCCTCTACCTGTGGTAGGAAGTGTGAGTTTGCCCCCCTTTTGTTTGAGGAGGGGTCCTCAAAATCTGTAACCATGAAGTCCAAGTGACTGTCAGCGTGTTGTAGACTGTCACTTTCAGGACTCGGATGTCCTTGAACCAAGACTTCACTGAAATCTTGGCTGTATGCCGAATTACCTGTCCCACAGGACAGTACAGCGTCATCGGTGTGGGACCCTTGGATCTCCACACCTTCTTCTACCGGTGGTAGGTAGTGCTCAGTGAGTGCTGAAGGTGTCAGCTCGCAGAGGAGGTTCTCGTGTTGGGCCAGAGTCTGGTCCACCTGTTGAGTCTCCTCTGTCTCACCTGTATATGAAGGTTCACTTACCGGGCTTGTGGTCTCGGTTGGGGAATCCCATGTGACCTCAGCGGTACCTGTTGTTAGACAGTCAGTGTCCTGACCTTGGGGAGGCACCTCGATTGGCAGTGGACTGCTCACTGTGGCCCACATTGTCTGATTGCCATAATTTATAATCGCTTCAAAGCGATTTATAAAATCTTGGCCAACCACAAATGGAGTCTGGAGTGAGTCAAGTTCAGACACATACACCGGGTGGTATAGTGACATTTCGCCAATCTGCATGTGAACCATGGCTATTAGGGTTGTTCTCGTCTTTGCGAGGCCCTGTTGCTCACCATAAGTGTATTTCACAAAGGGTATTTGCCTGTCAACATCGTTAGCGGCGGTCCTTAGCTCCTCAAACAGTTCGGCTGACATGATAGACACGTCTGAGCCGCAAACCAGGAGTGCTTCTTGCGCGAGGACCCCTTCCAATGTGAGTGGCAGGTAAGCTCTCTTAGCTATCCCCCTTTTTATAAAGTTACACAGAAACCGTTTAGGTTTTTTCACACGTTTCTGTGTACGTGTGACTCTGTCTGTGTAATCTTCGTCGCTGTCAGCATCATGATGGCTGTCTGCCTCATGACCTTCAGGACGTGGATTTTAGCAATCTGTTTGCTGTCAGCGTCTTTGTCAAAGATGACGATGTTGTCAACTGTGTGCACTGAGTTGTTGCAAAAAGCAGTGCTGTACGTCACTTCGTCAGGTTGAACAACGTCATTTGTGTTATCATCAAGGACAACGTCACACGTTGTGTCAGCTTGGTCAACCACTGTAACATTCAAATCATTTGACAAACAACTCACAACCTCAGTCACGTCCACGCGCGGAGGCGTCGTTTCCATAATCTGGAGCATGTGTGACTCTTTGCATGTCTCGAACTGTGCAGTTCGAGGGGCAGGGGCAGGAGGGCCGCTTCTCTTGGGTACATGTTGGGACCGACCATTTTTCAAAGGGTCACGGCTCCCAGACATCAACTTCTCTCGAAGTTCACCCACTGTGAGACCTAGGTGAGAACTCTTTTGGTTCGATCTGAACCATCTTGGTTCACCTAGAGAGCGAACACCTACCTTGTGTGGTTCTCTGCTCATCTCAGGGTTTTCAACCTGAGGGGCAGGAGGAGCAGAACTCCCTGTGAACCGATCAGAGTCAATGTTCCAGCTGGACACAATCTGTGGTTTGTTATCATGAAAAACCTGTTTACTTTCGCACTCTGTAGGAGAGGGAACCTCTTCTATTTTCTGCGAGTGGGATGTGACCTTTTGACCTGGACAAACCTCTGATGGAATCCTAGGTTGTATCCTTGTCTCAAAAACCCACGCAGCATAATCTTTTATCTTTTCCATGCTGTCCTTTTTGCAATCAAACGTTAAGCGAACACATTTCATTTGGAAAGGCATGAGATGCGTAGTGAAAAGACGTTTAAACTCCTCATCTTCCTCTAAGCCAGGGACAATTTTGCCCCCGGAGTAGGCCGAGAGGAGCCTGTCGTAGAATGACAGGGGACTTTCCCACTTATCCTGATGGACGTTCCATGCAGCCAAGTAATTAGCATACGATGAAGCAGATTCTCCCACTTTGCTATAAGCACGTGCAGGAATCCCAAGGCCCCCACGCATCCATCTAGGATAGATAGGAGGGGAGGCCCCATCAGGTGATGCGCCTGTTTGAACGTCCATCTTTGTACTGATTTTCTGTGAAAAATCAAGTAAAGTGGGTCTTATTGCACAGTGTGCAGTCTCACCATGTGATCCCTTCGGCAGTCAACATGGAGTCCAAGATGTGAAATCAAATAAAAATCAGTGATTTTTATTAATTTGTCAACCTGTGACAAGATCAACACGTCGGCTATCTTTGTGTGATTTCTGTGAAAATCAAGACAAAAGATGCCTCATCTGTGTTATTTTAAACATGCAGTTTAAAATAAACAGGGACAGACAGCTTGTTTTGCACAGAATTTATGATAAAAGCGTCAAGTTTTATCAAAAAGCAGACAAGTCCGTATTACTTCTGTGTAACTGTTCTGCCATCAACATTTGATTATATGTGAAAATCAAATGAAAGGGTGCTGTGTCCTCAACATTCCAAAATGTACACTATTCAAAAACAGGAAAGTTGAAATGTCAGAGGGAATTGCATCAAACTGTATTCTTAGATGCGACCAGCAGATGGGGGTGTGCAACGCTGGATAAGTCTATCACAGCGACTGCAATTCTCTTTCTGACCGCTATAGAGGCGCTGTTGTCACCTGTGAGCGCAGCCGTGAGCCGTTAAACATTCACAGACGTCTAACAACGGATCAAAAACAGCAATCAGAAAAATCTAGAGCCCTCACGTGACAAAACTCCAGAACCCCAGTCTATAATAGACGATTCGATGTGAGTAACATCGTTCAGGACAGGTAATGTGATCCTTTAAACTGTGTTTAAAAGAAAGCGGTCGGACCCATAAAGCAGTTGCAGCTCCCGGTGTCACGTGACCTGGTCACATGGCGATCGGCAGTTTCAGAGCAACTGACTCAATCCACCCATTAAAATCTCAAAAACACTGCGATGAAACAGTCTTTTCAGAGATAGTAACGGACAACAAGCCTGAACTTGTCTGGGACAAACAGCTGAAGTGAAAGTTGACGAGGAGTGAGCTCCTCACCCCCCTTTAGCGTCAACACCTACAGCGTAATCGACCAATCACAGCGAAGACAGAACCGTAGTTCAAAAACCCAAGTGTTCATGGGAAATGTAGTCTTCTAAACCTAACGCCACCCACGTGTGACGTGCCGTTCGAGCGGTGCGTTCACGGACCTGCAGTCGCCGAACGTTAGCGTGGAACGGACTTTTCAACGTTCTAAAACAGTCATAAATATCGCAAAACACCGCGGTTAAGCCAGTTTTTGACGATATCACGTGCATAGAACCCAAACAACACAGATAAACTGTCAGAAATGTGTGCAAAAATGAATCTGACAACCACAGTCTACAGAACCAACTTTTTTGAACACGACACACAATGGACCAATCACAACGCTTTAAGCAGCCATTTTGCCTCTCGGTACCGCTAACCGCTAGCTCGACCCAAAGTACTGGACACACTATCACAAAATAAACGTAGAATACACCACAGAAAATACTGCTAACGAGCCCAATCACATCCAGGCTAGCCCCCACGCCTTCCAGAGAAGGCAGTACGTCTAACTGTTTAAACAACGGACTTTACGTCTATCGGAACCGTGCGGTCCAAAACTGAGTGGGCTCACCCGAACCTCAGACAACAACACGTTGTAACAGATTAGGTAAAATGGAGCAGCAAATGAGTGAAACAGACCTTCAACAGCAATCCGCAGAAGTAATAAAATGAAGCAGTGGTGACACGGCGGTCACAACAATGAAAAATGCATGCAGCCTCGCGACACGTAATGAAACGTCTCACAAACACACACATTCATTCATCCGCAGCTTCAAGCATACGTTGAAATGTGAAAGAAAAGATAATTCTAACGGGAAACGCACCAGACAATGCCACGATTAGCAATCTCTGACACCCACCAGCCAAAACTATTCTATAAGTCCAAAACAGGATACAGAACTATGCCAACAAACACCGTGACAATAAGCTACACAAAACAACTTAATAACCGTCTCAGGAACGCGGACGAGCCACCAAATGTAGTAATATAATGGGGGGTAAGGTATTTAAACACTTACAGGGCCACCATTATTCTAAAATATAGGACTTATTGGTCAGTTTACTGACTTACCTATTTAGATGCGCAGGTCTGAGCAGAGTTTATCTGCACAAACTTGCCACCAATTCGCGAGTTCATCCTTTTTCCGGTATTAAATTGCTTTAACTGTGACTAGGAAAAATGTAATTTCACAAGAGACTTCAATTTATGTTGGTCTACCAGAAAATAGACCTTTTATTGAAATTATCATGAAAGTACATTAAACATTTGTATCGATATTAGCTCTGATTTAATAACTACGTTGACAAGAATTCAAATTAAAACAAACAGACAGTTAGGAACTTTTCTGTTGGCACATTACTTAACAGATTAATAGCTTATGAAAAATAAGAAATAGGAGGAAGAAGATAAGAATTGAAAGCTAAGTTAACCGAAGTTAATTACTTTGAAACTACCAGGGTGGCACCTTCCCGAACAGGTCCGGCTGTACTTCCGAGCGTTCAGCATACAAACAAAGCCTCTTTACCTGGTGACGATAAGTCCCTGGGAGATGAGGGCTGAGAAGTTTGTGGACACTACCGGACTGTGTGGTCCAGCTCACGTCCAGTCGACTTCCGTGTATGGCTGATTCAGACGACCGGTAGCACGCTTTCACCGGCAAGAACAGAACCAAGCGCACTGACTTATTTTCAAAATAAAACTTCAGAAAACAAATTCTTTCAGGAGATGAGTGAGTGGGTTACAGTAAGCTTTACTGTAACTCCAGCTGAAACGTGGGTCTAGTTGACACAATGACCGGAACGTCTCCAGCTTTTTCCAGAGAAGAAACCAAGTTCTTAGGAGGTTCTTCCCTTTGACTCTAAATAAAATGCAGGAAATGGACCTTTACAGGTAGTCCCCGAATTACGAGCGCTCTGATCTGCGAGGTTCCAGACTTACGAGCTGCGAATTTTTGGAAAAAACGAAAAAAATACTGAGTTTTCATGTGTTTTTTCACTACAGTTAGTTAGTTAAGCATATAAACACACGTTTCCGATCATTTTTATGCACTCAAAAGTAGTTTTTAGATGAAAATAGAGTGTTTTTAGGTGCGCTAGCGAAAACCGTTCCAATTTACGAGCGGATTTCCGGATTTACGAGAGAAATGGCGGCCGTTCCAAATTACGAGATTTCCGGTTTACGAGCGCCTCGTTGTGACGGATCTCGCTCGTAAATCGGGGAATACCTGTATATGGGAGGCGGGGTCTGACCCACCTCCTTAATAACTATTGGCTGGTTTAACAAAATAAGAGATGGATATTTCATCTGATAGGCAGAACTGTCTCTGACGGACAACAGGAAAACTGTTTACAGAATCGGCCAGATGGCCTGCTTGTGAGCACAGAGAATATTATGGCTAACTTTCACAGACAAAACAGAGAAGGAAGTTGCAAGTTAAAAGTTTACCATGGCTCATGTCCCAGATTCAGAACCTGCTTGTTCTTGCAGAAATAAAACCAGCAGAAGGTCAAAACTCATGAAAGTAACAGATCATCATTAAAATGACAAAATATACTGTAGATCAATTCTGAATTAACACACATTAAAGAGAAAGTTCAATCTGATTAATTAGTGTCCATTAATTCAAAATAATTGTAAAAAATATAAGTGTCCACTCGTCTCCTTGAGGGCTTCAAGAAGGTGTAACACTTAGAGTTTCAAAGAGATGCAGAGAGGTGTACTTGAAGGTCAAGACAGAGGGCCTGTATCACTACACTGGGGATGGTAAACCAGATGGGCAAGTTTATTCCACAGCTGGCGGAGAGAGACAAACCCTTACGCGATCTCCTGTCGAAAAAGAACTGCTGGATGTGGGGCATCGAGCAGGCAAAAGCTTTTCGAGATCTGAAGGAGGCACTGTCATCACCACCAGTTCTAGCTATGTATGATTCTAATAGGGACTGCAAAGTCTCAGCAGATGCATCATCATACGGGCTAGGAGGAGTGCTGCTTCAAAGATGGGGTGAGGAGTGGAAGCCGATAGCATATATATCGCGGTCTCTCACACCAACGGAGCAAAGATATGCACAAGTGGAGAAGGAGGCACTGGGTCTGACTTGGGCTTGCGAGAGATTCCAAAACTTCCTGATTGGGAAACATTTCCAACTGGAGACAGATCACAAGCCTCTTTTAAGTCTCCTGGGGTCGCAACCACTGGATTCCCTACCTCCTCGAATCCAACGTTTCAGAATGCGTCTCATGCGCTATTCCTACTCTATAGCACATGTGGCAGGGAAATGTCTGTGGACAGCAGATACGCTGTCACGAGCACCGGTTGAAAGAGGTGTAACACCCACAGAAAAAGAGCTGTTTGAGGACACAAACATCTACATAGATATGGTAATGAGCAATCTACCTGCGAGTACTGCCTATTTGGAAGAACTGAAGGAGCAGCTGCAGAGGGACAGTGTGTGTGCGCGCGTGATGCAGCTGTGCGAAGAAGGCTGGCCCACAAGCATCAATAAAGAACCAGCACTAAAGTCATACTGGGCTGAACGATCCTTCATTACAGTTCAAGATCAAAGTCAGAGTCAGAGAATCTTTATTGTCATTTGCACCGCATGTGGTACATGTGATGAAATGAGATTATGTACACAGGGTCCCAGTTACATTCAACAACAAAATGTAAGAGAAAAACAGTAATAACATCTAGGATTAACTAAGAAAAACATCAACTAGAAATACACTAAGCACTAATGTAATAGAAAAACAAAATCATTACAAACAGACAGCCGCACGAACATGAGTCTATATGAGCAAATGGTCACATATTCATTCAACCTTTATTTATACAGGCTAGCCTCGTTGAGTCACGGGGACTCATTTACAAGAGGGACCTGTCTCACTCACACCAAACAACCATCCACTCTCACACTCACACCTAGGGTCAATTTAGAGTCACCAATCAGCCTAACAAGCATGTTTTTTGGTCTGTGGGAGGAAACCGGAGTACCCGGAGGAAACCCACGCATGCACGGGGAGAACATGCAAACTCCACCCAGAATGAACACAGCAACATGAAACAGATCAGCAGCAACATGATGTGATATTTTGCAGTGTTTATTCTTATTATTTATTTATTCATGAGTCTAACAGCCTCAGGGTAGAAGCTGTTCCTCAGTCTAGTGGTTCTACACTTAATGCTCCTCAACCTCCTTCCTGAGGGGAGTGGGGCAAAAAGTGTGTGCAGGGTGAGTGCAGGGTAAGATGGTCTACTGCTAAAGGGACAAAGACTCATTATTCCCTCTACAATGAGAAATGATGTTCTTGCAAAACTGCATTAAGGACATCAAGGTGTGGTCAAGTGTCGGGAGCGGGCACGGCAGTCCGTGTGGTGGCCAGGCCTCAGCCAGCAGCTGAACGACTTGGTTCTTAACTGCAGGGCATGCTGCCAGGAGAGACAGAACCACAGGGAGCCCCTGATGACAACACCATTTCCAGGGCGACCATGGCAAAAGTGCGGAGCGGATCTGTTTATGCTAGGGAGCAAGACTTACCTCCTAGTGGTGGACTACATGTCAAGGTATGTGGAGATCGCTCTTCTAAACCTCACAAGGTCAAATGATGTGATCCTCCACTTGAAGTCAATTTTTGCACGTCACGGGATCTGTGAGACTTTAGTGACTGATAATGGGCCACAGTTCTCTGGAGCTGCCTTTGTTGAGTTTGCAGAGTCCTATGGGTTCCGTCATGTGACCAGCAGCCCGAAGTACCCTCAGGGGAATGCAGAAGCTGAGCGTGCAGTAGAGACGGTGAAGGGACTGTTGAAAAAATCAGATGATCCGTACGTCGCTCTGCTTGCCTACAGGGTTACCCCACTCCAAAATGGATACAGTCCAGCGCAACTCCTGATGGGAAGGAGGCTCCGCACCACTGTGCCTATTTTCCCCGCATTGCTGCTCTTCCTGATGGAGATGATGTTTTACAGAAGGAAAAAGAGAGAAGGACAAAAGATGCTCAACGTTATGATCAGCGACACCGGGCACAGAATCTGGCAGCTGGACAGAATGTGTGGGTGGCAGACCAAAAGGCAGCTGGTACTGTCATTGGCAGTCACACTACACCCCGCTCATATCTGGTGGAGGGATCTCACGGGATTATAAGGAGAAACCGGCGTCATCTTGTGGCCATGCAGCCTTTGCCGGAGCAGAGCACCTGCGGTGCAGCTGAACATGATCCGGGGAGTCCAAAACAACCTGCTGCAGCATCACCTGCAGCATCACCACATCTGAAGGTTCCAGAACCACCATCCACTCCTTTCAGAACCAGGTCTGGGAGAGCGGTGGTAAAACCAACCAGATTAGACTTGTAAATTTTACAGATTGAGCAGGACTCAAAGTAAAAAAAAAAAAAAAAGAAAGTGTTTGTTACTTTAAAGGTGGAGTCTGCAGTTTCTGTAGAACATCAGCACTTAGAAAAAATTTCAACAAGCAAAGCATTCTGATCCCTCCCCCTCAGAGCCATATATGGCACTGCCCCCTTGTGGTCTGTTAAAATTCAAATTCAAGCTCTGTTTTTATTGGCTGATTCGAATTCAAGCTCGGTTTTTATTGGCTGGTTACAAACTTTGTTTTTATTGGCTGGAAAATGGCGGGTCACTTTTTCTTTTTAGAAATGCTTATTTACCACCTGGAGAAGCAAGGGGACAATATTTTTTTTTAGTTTTTTTCAGAGATTACCTCTCTAACATCAATCTAGTGACAGAGTGAAGAAATATGTTAAAAATATATTGTTAGAAAAGTTACATATAGCAGCTTTAAGTGAATATGCTGTGTTCATTATTGTTTTTTTTTTGCACTGTTTAAATGTAAATGTGCAAGCCTCAGAGTTTAGAGTTAGTACAGACAGCACAGACTTTATTTTCTGACAGTCTATTTGAAAATTTAGTGTTCTAAGCTAAGAGTAATTGATGTGTGTCTGTTGTGTGTGTGAACATGGTTTGAGGTAAAGATAGGAGCAGAACTTCCAGCCACAGGGGCAGAATAATCCTCTAAGGTTCTGCAGGATCAATGGCAGTCTACCCATTTATTCTAGAAAGGGGAGATGTGGTGTAACTATATATAATAGGGAACGCACGAGTGTGACGTCATCAGACAGGGACAGCAACGTGGGAGATTACGTTTCATGGTGTGGAAGAATAAAGCCACGTTAAGCTAGCAGCCGGACTCACGTGTATAATTTAATAACACAACAAGAAACAAGCAAAGCAGACAGGAAAACAAAAAATAAAAACAAAATATAGATAGAAATAGCAACAGAAACTAACTAAAATGGTGAACAGTGTATATTACAGAGAGGATCAAAACAAATGACATTGTGTTAAAGGCGAGAGAATAGAAGTGGGTTTTTACGCGAGACTTAAATACTGTGAGTGAGGGAGCCTGCCTGACACTCAGTGGCAACTCATTCCACAGTCTTGGACCTGCAACTGAGAAGGCCCTGTCACCTCTGAGCTTCTTTCTCTTTGTGTTATTTTTTCAGTCTGGGACAGAGATAGCAGTTGACATCTTCCGCTTCAGGGAAATTTGCCAGATCACCTGCAGCAAAGAAGTCTGTGATGACTGAACTCTGAACTTTTCCAGGGAGAGGTGGGAGCAGGTCCAAGAAGAACTTGTTGTGAGTAATGAGGAAAAATACAGCCACACTGCTGCTACTGTTGTTATTAAGATAATTTTCTCCACTGCTGGAGATATTCACTGCAACTAGATCTGTGCTTTTAGTAGAAAATGTGGACAAGTTGGTCTTTTTGGACAAAAACTTAAAACTTGATTAGTTAGATTGTAAACAGTCTGTTGCTGCTTATTGTTCTGACTGTTATTGTATTTATTAAGATTTTTATTATTGTTAGTATAGTTTATTTATTGTAAAGAATGCCATTTATTTAGATTAAAGATTAAATTAAGATTATATTACACATTAAACTGTATTCTGAATTTGACAGTAATTTATTAAGCGTTTGTCTTTGCTCAGGCTGGGTGCGTGCCTAAGAGTATAGCAGATCAGGGAGCTCCACCTCAGCTGCCTTTATGGACTCACCTGCCCCTCCTCACTCACCTGTAGCAGCACCACCAGCACCTTCTGCATCACCTGCCCTTCCATAAAGGTAATATTTTCTTTTCTTTTTTTAATTTCTTTTTTTTATATAACTCAGCTGCCTCTCCTGACTCACATGCCCCTCTTCACTCACCAGCATCACCAGCACCTTCTGCATCACCTGCCCCTCCATAAAGGTAAGGACTTTTATCTTTTCTTTTTTTTATTTTCTTTTTTATATATAACTCGGCTGCCTCTCCTGACTCACCTGTCTCTCTTCACTCACCAGCACCTTCTGCATCACCAGTACCCTCCACCTCAGCTGCCTTTCTGGACTCACCTGCCCCTCCTCACTCACCTGCACCAGTATCAACATCACCTTCTGCATCACCAGTACCTTCCACCTCAGCTGCCTTTCTGGACTCACCTGGCACTCCTCACTCACCTGCACCAGTATCAACATCACCTTCTGCATCACTTGCCCCTCCACCTCAGCTGCCATTTTGGACTCACCTGCCCCTCCTCACTAACATGCACTAGCATCAACATCACCTTCTGCATCACTTGCCCCTCCACCTCAGCTACCATTCTCACTCACCCCTCCTCACTCACCTGCACCAGCAACTTCTGCAACTCCCTCCCAATAAGTCTTTCTCCCTCCCCTGCAACACCCCTTCCATAAAAGTAAGGACATTTTCTTCTCTTTTTTATAGTACAGTGTACAGTTCACTCTTTGCACCACTCCCCTCGGGACGGAGGTTGAGGAGCATCAAATGTAGAACCACTAGACTGAGGAACAGCTTCTACCCTGAGGCTGTCAGACTCATGAATAAATAAATAATAAGAATAAACACTGCAAAATGTCACATCATGCTGATACTGATCTGTTTCTTGTTGCTGCGTTCATCTGTGACCATCTGCTCATGTTCGTGCTGCTGTTTATAATGATGTTTTTCTACTACATTAGGGCTTAGTGTATTACTAGCTGATGTCTCTCTTAGTTAATCCTAGATGTTATTATTGTTTTTCTCTTGCATTTGTTGTTGGATGTAACTGGGACCCTGTGTACATAATCTCGTTTTCAACACATGTACTACATGCGGTGCAAATGACAATAAATTCTCTCTGACTCTGACTCTGACTCAGTAAACTGGAAATTGTGTTAAAAATATGGACATTATAGATGGTCTATTAAATTTATAAAACAAATAAAGTTCTTAATTAACTGGAACATTTTAAGTGCATGTATATATATGTATATATATGTATGTGTGTATATATATATATATA
>JBBPBX010004292.1:34088-61639 GCA_038048925.1 Garcialebias charrua | reverse complement strand
AGGCCCTTTGATATGGGCTGTTAGGTCCCTGTACGACCGGTGTCAGAGCTTGGTCCGCATCGCTGGCAGTAAGTCAGGCTCGTTTCCGGTGAGAGTTGGACTCCGCCAAGGTTGCCCTTTGTCACCGATTCTGTTCATAACTTTTATGGACAGAATTTCTAGGCGCAGCCAAGGTGTTGAGAGGATCCGTTTTGGTGGCCTTGGAATCGCTTCTCTGTTTTTTGCAGATGATGTGGTCCTATTGGCTTCATCAGTTCGTGATCTACAGCTTTCGCTGGAGCGGTTTGCAGCTGAATGTGATGCGGCCGGGATGAGGATCAGTTCCTCCAAATCCGAGGCCATGGTCTTGAGCCGGAAAAGGGTAGCATGCCTTCTCCAGGTCGGGGAGGAGGTCCTGCCCCAAGTGGAGGAGTTTAAGTATCTCGGGGTCTTGTTCACGAATGAGGGAAAACTGGAGCGTGAGATCGATAGGCGGATAGGTGCAGCGTCCGCAGTGAAGCGGGCGCTGTACCGGTCTGTCGTGGTGAAGAGAGAGCTGAGTCAAAAGGCAAAGCTCTCAATTTACCGATCGATCTACGTTCCCACCCTCATCTATGGTCATGAGCTTTGGGTTATGACCGAAAGAACAAGATCTCGGATACAAGCGGCTGAAATGAGTTTTCTCCGCAGGGTGGCTGGACTCTCCCTTAGAGATAGGGTGAGAAGCTCAGTCATCCGGGAGGGACTCGGAGTAGAGCCGCTGCTTCTCCACATCGAGAGGAGCCAGTTGAGGTGGCTCGGGCATCTGGTTAGGATGCCTCCTGGACGCCTCCCTGGTGAGGTGTTCCGGGCATGTCCCACCGGGAGGAGACCCAGAGGAAGACCCAGGACACGCTGGAGGGACTATGTTTCTCGGCTGGCCTGGGAACGCCTTGGGATTCCCCCAGAGGAGCTGCTCCAAGTGGCTGGGGAGAGGGAAGTCTGGGCCTCCCTACTTAGGCTGCTACCCCCGCGACCCGACCCCGGATAAGCGGACGAAAATGGATGGATGGATGGACTCAGTCCATTCTCTATGGTGGGAGGCTCAGGCTTGAGCCAGCGTCTGGTCACAGTTTTTTTTACAGGATGTAATTATTTGAAACGGGAATTTTGCGTTGTCAGGTAGGGATTCTGTGTCACCTAGAATAAATACATCAAATTTAAAAGGTATTCTTATATTCCTTGATGCATGCTCACTAATCCAGGTAGAAAACTCTATTGCTAGTATTGTAGCGTGTGAAGAAGGAGAAACAAACTGATCTGCAAGCAGTTGCCTTTAATCCTTCGAGCGTCAGAACCAGTTACAGAATGAATGAATGAACACACGAACACTTCTTCTTCTTCACCTGGTAAAACCTGGGGAGCACCTCGCTGGCTCCTCCTACTGGGTGAGAGAGAGATGAGGCCACATACCTCACCAACACACCACACAGCCCCCCCCCGAACACCCAGAAGGGCAAATACAAAACATATCAGTCTCTCACAGGGGCCCTAATCAACCTGCCGAACCGACTGCGTCGACTCGGGGGCGGAGAAACGGCTGGCACCCGTGCAGGAACAACATTTTGTGCCACAGGGGGAGGAACACAGTTGGGGGGAGAAAACGGAAGATGGGGTCGAGCAGGAGGGCGGCCGCGTCTAGGAACCTGAGCCGGCAACACCTCATCATCAGCCAACACATAGGCTGGCTTCAGGCGGTCCACTGTAACCAGCTCTCTACGCCCACCCATGTCTAAAACAAAACTTTTCGCGCCCCTTTCGAGCACCCGAAACGGCCCGTCATACGGAGGCTGGAGGGGCGAACGGTGGGCGTCACGTCGCACAAAAACAAAACGGGCAGACTGGAGTGCAGTGGGCACAAACGCCTGCGGGAAACAATGGTGCACAGGACCCGGAACCAAAAGACCACTCTGCGAATAGGGGTCCACCGCTTCGGGGAACCGTGGAGCGGCAGCGTCTAACAAAAACTCCCCTGGGATTCGTACAGGCTGACCAAAAACCAACTCGGCTGATGAAGCGTTGAGGTCCTCCTTAGGAGCTGATCGCAACCCAAGCAGCACCCACGGCAAACGCTCCACCCAGCCAACGTCTGTTAGCGCAGCACGTAACGCCGCCTTAAGAGACCGATGGAAACGTTCAACCAACCCGTTAGCCTGAGGGTGGTAGGCGGTAGTGCGATGCACCTGCACCCCCAAGGAGCGCGCCATCTCGGACCAGAGCCCTGAAATAAACTGGGGACCTCTGTCTGAAGTGATGTCCGAGGGCACACCAAAACGGGCAACCCAAGTGGAGAGGAACGCACCAGCCACGTCGGAGGTAGTTGTGGAAGAAAGAGGAACGACCTCCGGCCACCTGGTTGTGCGGTCGACCACTGTAAGCAGGTGTGTGAAACCCCGTGATGGGGGCAGGGGACCAACTAAGTCCACATGCACGTGGTCAAAACGCTTGGCTGGAATGGGAAATGGTTCCAGTGGTGCCTTAGTGTGCCGGTGCACCTTGGCACGCTGACAAGCCACGCAAGCCGCTGCCCAACTCCTCACCTCTCTGCGTAAACCAGGCCACACAAAACGTGCGCTGACTAGTTTCACAGACGCGCGCACACCTGGGTGCGAGAGAGAGTGGACAGAGTCAAAAATGCGGCGGCGCCAACCTGATGGAACCACTGGGCGTGTCCGGCCTGTGGAAACGTCACACAGGATCAAAGGACCGCCCTCTCCCAATTTGACCTCCTCTAGCTTAAGCCCTGAAACGCCGGCACGAAGGGCAGTTATATCAGCGTCTCCCGGTTGGTCAGCGGCCATGGCAGAAAAATCTACCCCGAGGAGCACAGGACAAACGAGCACCCGTGACAGACAGTCTGCCACTGAGTTGGATTTTCCAGCCACATGGCGGACGTCCGTTGTAAACTCTGAAATGGCCGCCAAGTGCCGTTGCTGACGTGCTGACCAGGGCTCCGAAACTTTAGACATTGCAAACGTGAGTGGTTTGTGGTCCACATAAGCCGTAAATGAACGACCCTCCAGCAAAAAACGAAAATGCCGTGTAGCTAAGAATAGCGCCAACAACTCGCGGTCAAAAACGCTGTACTTGCGCTCGCAGTCCCGCAATTTACGGCTGAAAAATGCCAACGGCTGCCATGCGTCGCCAACGCGTTGCTCTACAACGGCCCCCACAGCTATATCCGAAGCATCAGTTGTCAACGCAATCGGGGCCTCTGAATCTGGATGGGCTAGGAGTGCCGCACTAGCTAACGCGGACTTAGCACCATCAAAAGCAGTGATCCGGTCCGGGGTCCAAACCACTGTGTCAGTCGCCTTCCTCGAGCGCAGGGCCTCGTAGAGAGGCTGCAGGAGATGGGCTGCATTGGGAATGAACCTGTTGTAAAAGTTCACCATGCCCAAAAACTCCTGCAACTTTTTAACCACCAGAGGACGTGGGAACTCTGCCACCGCCTGCACCTTGGCAGGCAATGGAACTGCACCCTGCGCGGAAATTCGATGACCTAAAAAATCGATCACCGGTAAACCAAACTGGCACTTAACCGGATTAATGATCAAGCCATGTGCATCCAAGCGCTGAAAAATTTCTTTCAGGTGCAACAGGTGCTCCTCGGTTGACGAGCTGGCCACCAAAATGTCGTCCAGATAGACAAACACAAAATCGAGGCCACGTAACACGGAGTCCATCAGCCTTTGAAAAGTCTGTGCTGCCCCCTTTAGTCCAAACGGCATGCGGAGGAACTCAAAAAGCCCAAAGGGGGTGATTACTGCAGTTTTAGGTACATCGCTGGACTGCACTGGGACTTGATGGTAGCCGCGCACCAGATCCACCTTAGAAAAAATGGAAGCACCCGACAACCGAACAGAAAAGTCCTGAATGTGCGGAATGGGGTAGCGATCAGGCGTCGTCACGTTATTTAAACGGCGAAAATCGCCACATGGGCGCCACGACCCGTCTGCTTTTGGTACCATGTGAAGGGGGGAGGCCCACGGGCTGTTAGAGCGTCTAACAATACCCAACCTCTCCATGGTACCAAACTCCTCTTTAGCGATGGCCAGTTTAACAGCGTCGAGGCGGCGTGCACGTGCGAAAACGGGCGGTCCCGTAGTAGGGATGAAATGCTCGACCCCGTGTTTAGTTTCTGAAGAGGAAAAAGCAGGTGTAGTTAGAGAGGGGAATTCTGCCAACAAACCTTGAAAAACATCTCCTGAAACTAAAACATTAGCATGAGTTAGCGGCCCAGCCCCCCCAGATACACATGGGAAAGTTGCAAAAGTTACAGCGTCAATAAGTCTGCGGTTAGCAACATCTACTAACAGTCCATGAGCACATAAAAAATCTGCCCCGATAATAGGAACAGTCACTGAGGCAACAACAAAGTCCCACTCGAACTCACGACCATGGAAAGAAACTGTTGCCCGTCTAGTGCCAAAAGTTCCAATGGGAGAACCGTTAGCAGCAGTTAGCAGTGGGCCACTGCCTCGGCTTGCTAATTCAGGTCCAACAGGGTGGACCAAACTCTTCTGGGAGCCAGAGTCAACCAGAAAACGACGTCCTGACAGGGAGTCTGTGACGAAGAGCAGCTCACCTCGCTCGCCAGCGCCCACAGCTGCTACTGAGCGCCGGCTTCCTCGTTTCCCGACACCCATGCACATGGTGGGATGCAGCGCTTAGCTTTGTTTGCGAACCTCCGGTGGTAGAAACAAAGGGAGCTCCCCCGCCGAGTTCGCGCGCCAACAGCTGAAACCGCCGCTGGCTCCTCCATCTCCATCTGCTCCGGCTCCACCGATGTACTCTGCACCGCGAACCGTCTGGTAGCCAGCAGGACCCGGTCCGCCTCCTCCGCCAAACCCCGGTAATCACCGGTAGATAAACAAGGGGAATTGGCCAAAGTAGCCCTCACTTGCGACGGAAGCTGGCGCAGGAAAATGTGAGGGAAAAGGAAACCCCCGTCGTCTGAACCAAGTAGCGACAGCATTTTGTCCATCATGTTCACAGCCGTGCCGTCACCCAAACCCGGCAGCGATAGCAGTTTATCAGCCCTCTCAGTTGAAGTCAAAGTGTACCTTCGAAGCAGAAACTCTTTGAGGGCGCCATATTTGCCCACGTGTGGCGGGTCGCGCAGCAGCGGCATGGCTTTGCGGGTGGACTGCTGATCCAGAGCCGACACGACCAAGAAGTACCTGGTTTCATCTGCGTTCACGCCTCGGAGGCGAAAGAGTGCCTCGATGTGCTGGAACCACGAAACCGGGTCACTCTGCCAGAACTCCGGGAGCTTAACACTCGCTGCGGGAGCAAAGTCGGCTGGGTTCGGCTGCAACAGCTGAGCGGACGTCGCGGCGGCGGGGTCCGAAGAAGAAACAACATCCTCTTCTGGTCTTGACATATTTCACGCGGGGTCACCAACTGTAGCGTGTGAAGAAGGAGAAACAAACTGATCTGCAAGCAGTTGCCTTTAATCCTTCGAGCGTCAGAACCAGTTACAGAATGAATGAATGAACACACGAACACTTCTTCTTCTTCACCTGGTAAAACCTGGGGAGCACCTCGCTGGCTCCTCCTACTGGGTGAGAGAGAGATGAGGCCACATACCTCACCAACACACCACAGTATCACTCAGCCCTCTGTGAATAGCAAACAACCATCAGGGTGCTAACGATCCATTGTTAGGCTGATGGTCCTCCTTGATCATGTGAGCAGCTGGTTTCAGCTGTCGTCAGCCAACTGGTTGATCCACTGTGGGAGGGTGCTGTTTATAAGACTGAGCTAAATACAGCTTCTCAGACTGAGGAAGTCTTTCGGACGAAAGACAAAACTTTTCTACAGTTTTTTTTTGCTTTGTTTTGTTTTGTTTTTTTGAATGTCCAGAGGACCAGACTTAGCTTTTTTAGTATTCTTAAATTCACGATATTTTCAATATTTTTGTGTATTTCTATCCAATGTCTTATAATTGTGCAGTCCCAGAATACATGCCTGTGGTTGGGTTCTGTGTTTCCACATTGCCTCCAGCACTTAGGCTCTTCCCTGATATAAGATATTTTCTGTTCAGGTGTAATAAAAAATCTAAGCAAGCATTTCCAGTTGAATTCTCTCCATGAGTACAAATTGGTACATCTCCAAACTGTCTCGCAGTAACTATGCCATTTTTCTTCTGTGATTTCCATTTTACTTTCCTTTTCTCCCATTTTGTTTTCACATATAAAGTTGAAATCGTTTTTTTACTCATAAGTCCTGATATAATACCTTTTTTTGATTTTGCCTGGTATTCCGTTAGTATTTCTTTAAGAATTGGTTCCTGCTCATCTGTATGATAGTGACGTACTTGTAGGTATAAAAATCCTGTCTTCCCAAGTTATAACTCCCTATAAGTGTTTGAAACTCTTTCATTTGTCCTTTATCCATTAATGAGAAATGTGTTGTTATGCCTTTGGATATCCAGCTGCGGAATCCAGTATCTGTTTGATTTGGTTTAAAATCAGGATCGTAAGCACACCACCTTATAATTCTTAGCGTGTCATGTAGTTTATATTCCTGTTTAACATCCGTCCAGATTTTTAATTGGGATCTTATCCAAAAATTTTCAGTTTTGAGTTTAATCTGTTCTAGATTTTTATTCCCCAAGATTGCCTGTAGGGGGAGATCTGGGATAAGGGTCAATTCAATGTCCTTCCATCGGGCGTTATAATTGTTATTACAAAGGTTTATCAAGGGTTTGATTTGAGCAGAATAGAAGTAGTTTTTTAAATGTGGTACGTTCATGCCTCCTTTTCCTTTTGGGAGCTGTAGTGTTTTAAATCTAATTCTCAGCTTTTTTCCGAGCCATATAAATCTGGAAAGCATTGTGTCCCACTCTATAAATTGCTTTTTAGTAATTTCTACCGGTAGGGCTTGAAACATGAAAATAAATCTTGGTAGTTGGTTCATTTTGACAGATTCAATTCTTTGGGTTAAACTCATGAAGTGAGTGACAGTCCATAGCTGTGTATCCAATCTAATTTTGGTCAGAAGATCCTCATAGTTACACTTACTGTAGCTATAGTGGTTGTATCTTCCAGGTCCTAAGTCTGGTTCAGAGGACCAGACTTAGCTTTTTTGGATATAGTGGTTGTATCTTTGGGGATCAAGACCCCGATTTATTTCAGTATAGTTTGGTCCCATTTAAGTTTTAATTCAGCACCCAGAGGTTTTGGTGGTTTATAAGAAAATGTCAATATCTGTGTTTTTTTTTCACATTCAATTTATATCCTGCAAGTTCACCAAAGCTGTTCAAGCTCTGAAATAATGTAGGCAGTGATGTGTTTGGTTCGCTTATGTATACCAACACATCATCCGCATATAGCACCACCTTATGTGCATCACCAAAAATGTTTATACCTTTGATATTGTCAGTTTGTCTTATTAGTTGGGCTAACGGTTCTATATAAAGGGAAAACAGTAATGGAGAGAGTCCACGTCCTTGTCTCATTCCTCGCTCTAATTCGAAGGTATTTGACAGATAACCATTGATTTTTATCCATGCTTTTGGTTTAGTGTATAGTGACCTGATCATATCAATAAAATTGGAGTGGAAACCAAACTTCTCGAGTACTTTAAATAGAAGGTCCCAACTTACTGTATCAAAAGCTTTTTCAGCATCATAGCTGAACACTATATATATACTTTTTATACTTTTTATACTACTATGCAAAAACTCAGGACAGTATTACACTTTTATTATTTCATTTTATGCTTATGTTCATTGGGTGTTTGGTGTTTCAGGGGTGTTTGGTGTTTCAGTGTTGGTGTAAATTTTCATACTTTTATACTATTATGAAAAAACTCAGGACAGTGTTACACTTTTACTATTTTATGCTTATGTTTATTAAATGTTTTAGTGTTTAGTGTTTAGATGGTTACTGTTGCACCGAGGGACTGAGAGAAACGCAATTTCGGTCCTGTGTATGTCCTGTACATATTGCAGTTCTGACAATAAAGTTGACTTTGACTTTGACTTTGACACTGCTGCTGGTATTTGGTATTTTTTAATGTGGTTCAGGATATGTAATGTACAACATATATTATCATGAGTTTGTCTCTGTGGGATAAAACCAGTCTGATCTGTATGAGTAAGTTCTGTGAGTATCTCCTGTATTCTCTTTGAGAGAATTGATGTGAATAGCTTATAATCAATTTTAAGAATGGAGATAGATCTGTAGGAACTGCAGCTCAGATGATCCTTTTCTTCTTTTGGAATAAAAGATATTGTAGCCTGTTTCCATGTTGGTGGCATTTTACCCTCTTTCAGAGCCATGTTAAGAATTTGAAGGAGGAATGGTAATAACTCTGACTTAAATTGCTTGTACCATTCAGACGGAAATCCGTCCGGACTAGGAGATTTGTTTGTTTTAAGCTTTGTGATGGCGTAAGAGAGCTCCTGCTCTGTGATATTAGCCATTAACGTTTGATTTTGATAATGTGACAGCAGAGGTAGGTTAAGTTGTTCCAGGAATTGTTTAATTTGCTGCCCATCTTTTAAGCTTGGTTGTGTATACAGTATAATTGTTTATAGTAAGTTTGGAAAGCTTGTTGGATTTCATTTTGTTTATATACACACCTCTTAGAATTTGGGTCCCTTATTTTGTATATTGTGTTGTCTGCTTGTTGTTTTTGTAATTTTCTCCCTAAGAGTTTAGCAAATTTTGCCCCCGATTCATAATATTTTTGTTTAGTATAAATCATCTTTTTACATATTTCTTGTAAATACACAGCATTAAGTTTATTTCTTAATATTTTAAGCTTCATACTGTGTTCTGGTTTTAATTCTTTCTTAAGTTTTGTCTCACCCTCTTTTATTTCATTGTTTAATTCTGATAGTTTTAATTTGTTTGCTCTTTTTTTTGACACAAAAAGATGTAATTTTACCCCTCATAACTGCTTTAAGTGTATCCCAAACTATTTCTGGACTAAGCTCTCCATTATTGTTTCTTTTAGAAATATATTTATGTCAGATTTGATTAGTTTTATAAATTATAAGTAATTCAGTACACTCATATTTAATCTCCATTGTGTACTTGTAGGGTCTGCATCTAATTTTAAAGTTAATAATAGGGGGGCATGATCAGAGAGGTCATTGTTGCCAATTTCACATTTACAAACCTTATGATAATCTCTTTTAAAAGTAAATAAATCTATTCTAGAATATACTATATGTGCATGAGAGAACTGAGTGTAATCACGGCTTGTTGGATATAAACTCTTCCAGATATCTATAACACCGTATTCTGACATGTTATCAGTTTTGCAGGCTCCTTTCTGAGTAGACAAAAAGACTCTAACACACACACATGGTTCCACAATAATTTAACATAAGTGATTACATCCATGACCTTTACATAAATTCCCCTGGCAGTTACTCTTTGAAAAAGTTTTAAGTAGGCCTGTCACAATAACTAATTTCGCTGGCCGATTAATTGTCTCAGAAATTATTGCGATAAATGGTAATATTGTTTGAAATTTAACAATAATTAGTAATTATTGTCAAATTTAAGATGAAATGTAGGTTCATTTGTTTTGTGTGTAGTACCTTTTTTGACCACCGGATGGCAGTATAAGACTGAACCGAAGGATGGATAGTGAGGGAGCGAGCAGCGTGTCTCTTTAAAAAACTAAGAGGGAGGCCTCTTGACGTGACATTGGTTGGCTCTCTTCAGTTCTCAAAATGGCGGACGCTCGGTGTGTTTTGAGCTCTTTAGCATAGCATTTTTCAAACAAAGCTTTTAATAAAAAAATCAGTAAACAAGTTCTCAGCTTTTGCAGAGAAAAACAATTTTTTACACGAAGGCATGGGTTTCAACTGTGAATTTTGGTGCTTTGACAAGACGGAGGTTTATTCCTGAGGTCAGCCTGTTAGCTTAGCTTGTAGCTTAGTTTCTCAGCTTAGCTTCTTTTAACGATCCCAAAACTAACTTTGGATGTTAAAATGGATTTTAAAGAGAAAAGAGTAATGGAGGAGTCAGTGAAGAGCACCAGAGTTGAATTTTTTTGTCATCCAGTGTCTTCAGTAGAAAGAGAGAGATACAAAAAAATGATCAAATCCAATTAATGAGAATGGGGTCTATAATTTTAATTTATCATGTGATTAACTGCCTTTTTTTATCACAACAGGCCTAGTTTTAAGATTATAGTAAAATATATAATAAACGTTCTCTTTTTTGTACATCCAAAGTTGGGTGCATATTTCTGAACAGAAAATGATGAAGTTGCTCAAATCATTGTTGTAAATTGATTTCTGTGGGTTTGTGACGCTGCAGTTTATTGTTTATTGTTTATTGTTTATTAAATTTGTTCATTTTTTTTTACAAAAGAAACAATACAAGGCAATCTCATAATGATAGTGTACAAAATGTAAAAAAATGAAAGGTGGCAGAAAGAAGAATAAATCTTATTATATCTGCCCCTTATCTCCAACAATCAGATTAAACAACAGTAGTCAAACCATGTAAACAATAATAATCTTCAACCAACTTTTTCCAACAGTCAGGTTAAACAATAATATTCTTCAACCAACAGTACAAAATTACTAACTCTTTTTAATTTTCTAACTAACAGTACAAAATGACTAACTCTTTCTAATTTTCTAACTAATACAATACACATTACGTTATTTCACATATATTTTTTTAACACATTTGTTTTGATCATTTTTTTAAATGTAAACATTGACTTGGCATTTTTAACTACATTCTCCAAGCCATTCCATAATCTAATTCCCTGGATTGAGGTAGAACGTCCCTTCAAACTGGTTCTGAATTGTGGTTTTACAAACAACTCTGTTCCCTTAAGATTATAACAACTTTGTCTTTTAACAAAGTGCATTTGGATATTTAAAGGTAATGCATTATTTTGAGCTCTATACATAACTGATAAAATATTATAGTCTACCAAATCATGGAACTTCAATAATTTTAGTTGATAAAATAATGTACTTGATGGATGACGGTAATGCTTTCTAGTGATAATTCTTACAGCTCTTTTCTGTAATACAAAAATAGGCTTTGTGATTGTTTTACACGCTTTCCCCCAAACATCAATACAATAGATTAAGTGTGGAACAATGATTGTGTTATACAACAAATACAGAGCTTTATCATTTAATAGGTCTCTGACTTTGTACAGTACTGCTATCGATCTAGCTATTTTTATTCTTACAGAATTTATGTGTTGTTTTCAGTTTGCAGTGGGACGGTGGTGAAAGCTCGGGACACATACCATCATCCCGGCTGCTTTGTGTGCTCCGACTGCGACGTCAACCTGAAACAGATGGGTTACTTCTTCGTGGAAGGGCAGCTGTACTGCGAGATTCATGCTCGAGCCAGAATGAGACCACCGGAGGGCCAAGACCTCATCACCACCTTTCCCTCTGCATAAATCCGTCCTTTATTGGCACAGGTACCAACACTTTGGTTGACCCTCTCAGGTTCTACATCTGTGTTTTATGAGTTTATCTTTATGCTAATGGGCAGAATAATCTTAACAGTGCGCCACACAGCAGCGTGATTTCCCATGATCGCCTTTCACAACAAATAACTGAGCATTCTGTTTATTTAAAGAGGAATCCAGTTAGAGTTAAGCTGTAATATTGTATTGTAATTACAATTAAACACGTCTAAATTAAAGAGTTTTAACAAATGCTCATCTAGGATCATGTGTGTGTGTGTCCTTGTTCAAAACCAAACTGAGATATCTCCCACTCAACTCTCCTCTTGAACCATGTAAAATCTGAAGTCCATAATTTTCTGTTGTTGGCATCCACCATTAAATAAAAGCACAATTACATAATGCATAATACCAGGCAACTCGTTATGCAGCTGTTAAATGTGACACTTTGGTTTTTGAGATAATGTTCTGTGTATTAAAAGGATGATTTAGGGTGTTTTAGGTGAGTTTCTGTAGAAAAATTACACCTGACTATATGTTCAAGATGTCTCTTTAATCCACGGGTGCCCAACCGTGGTCCTTGAGGAACACCATCCTGCATGTTTTAGTTGTTTCTCTGCTCAGACACACCTGATTTTAATTAATCGGTAATTAATAGGATTCTGCTGAACTTTTTTTTTTTACGGCTACTCCCTTATTCAGGTGGTCGCTACAATGAACTCAGTCGCACGAAGACTTGGCAATTACTTTTCGCCGGATGTCCTTCCTGACACAACCACAGCCCTCTGTGTGGAGCTGAGAGCTGCTATCTAGGGTGCCCAGGGGAGCAGATGGTGGGGGTTAAGGGCCTTGCTCAAGGCAAATGAGGGTGGAGTTAGGTATGGATGCTTCATCTTTCCCACCCCCATTTTGATGTTGTCAGTACCCGGAGTTGAACCTGCAGTCTTCCGATCACAGGCCAACCTTGTCTAACTCTGCACCACCACTCCCTCATTCTGCAGAATGTGAGGAAGTAACTAAATCAGTGAATCAGGTGTGTTGGAGCAGTGAAACAATTAAAACATGCATGATGGTGTTCCTCAAGGACCAGTGTTGGGAACCACTGTGTTTAATCAATGAGCTAATGGCTAGTCTGAGCAAATCTGACCAAAGATAACAGCTGCCATCTTAAAGCTCCACTGACATGATCTTTTGACTTTTCAAAAAATGGCACAACATATATAAATATTAAGATAGACCTCTGACCGTTTTTGCTAAAATAATGTTAAATGAATAAAAATTGCTCTCAAAATAGTTTAAAATTAGCGCCGTTTTTTTACACCGTAAATCCGGATTTTCCGGTCACGTGACTGTGACGTCAGATTAAGGATCTTCGCAAACTTACCCAGCAAACAACAATGGCGGAGCCTGTAGAATCCGATGACGAATTGAGCAATTATAGTGTAGATCTGAGTGACTTGTCCTCAGTTTGTGAAGGAGAACTTAGTTCTAGCGATGAACAAGAAGAAGTAGGTTTTAATTTAGGTCAGGAACCCTATTTATTTGAGCCTTCTTGTTCAGGAAGTGATGATTCTGAGGAGGAGGGTGAAGTGGTGCCTGAAGCCGATTTAACTCGTCTGCTGAGCACTGAATGGTAATGCTTTAATTAATGTATCTAATAATTATTCTATATCAAATAGTTTTTAAAAAATCAGCGCTTTGTGATTTTATATCTGTGATAAGCGCTCTAGAAATAAACCCTATTTACTTAAACAAGTTTATTCAAACATACATTCTGAAAAACACCCTTCGTATTTACACTGTAATGTGCATGTTTACATGCACTGAATGTTCACCATGTATTAATAAAACTGTATTTTATGACAATAATTAAATTTAAAATAAAATTCTGTCAAATACTGTCAAAATAACGTAAATTTCCATAGCTTGATCATCAGGGTATTTCTTTTCAGCTGTTTTAATCAAAATATTTCAGTTTGTGTTTTCAGGTTTGTTTTTGTTCATTTTTTTATTGCTGCTTAAACATTTTAGTTTTCTGACTCTGACTCACTTGTTTAAAATGAGTCCACAGTTTGAACATCTGTAGCACCGTTGAATGCTGACTGGACAGATTGTTGATGTTTATGAAGAGCTACAGACAGTACTATGTCACTCATAAAAATGAAAAAACAAAACACTTATCACTAGACTATCACTAGACAAACTAGACAAAAATGGCTAAAGCCAAGTAAGTTGTTCATATTTTATAGGTGAACATGTTTGTTTATTTATAAATAAGAATTTTATACATTAAATTTTTTAATTTTTGTTTAAAATGATGTACTTGCAGATTCCAAGATTATGGTCAGACTGGAAAAGATTGTTTCTGCTAATTTGCTATTGAAAGACATCAAACAGCTGTCTGGACAACAACAGACATCTTCACTAGAAAACTTCCACAGCCTTTTGAATCACTTTGCTCCAAAGACATACGGGTTCTCCTACAAAGGTCAACTGTGCAGGTAATTAAACTAAATTATTGGCAAATACTAAATGTTGTAATAATTCCTAAATTAACATACTTAATCCCAGAAATCATTATTTTAACAGAACATTGATGGCTGTTCTGCATTTTAACGAAAATGCATCAAGGGAACAACAATCAACGATTGCAGGAAAACCTCGCTTTGCATTGTCCTTTCCAAAGTGGAAAAAAGGACAATATGTCGTCAAGAAGATAGTAGAGGATCCTACATATGGTAAGTCATTCTACTAGATCTTACAAATCTCTTTCAAACTTTAAGCATTATAATTAACATTTCTTTGAGTAATTTTGTTTTTAATTAGACAAATGACATGAAATGAAAATTGTTAAGAAATTTATTATCACAAAACGCTGAACTAATACAGATTACAACATCATCATCTTCAACTTTATTTGTAAAGCGCTTTAACAAAGCCATAGCTGAAACAAAGCGCTGGACACTAGCTACAAAAAAGATAATAAAAAAAGCATAAAAACAGAAACACCAAACTAACACACAGTGAACTAAAAGTTCTATTTAAAATACAAAAAATTGGCAAGTAATCAGGGCATAATACAATCATATTGTTTTTGTATGTGTGTTTGTATTTTTGTTTGTTGTTTATTTGACAGACTATGTAGAAGATGTTTGGACGAAGGTACTAGCTCTCTGCAAAGGTGAACCAGAGGACCAGGCTGGAGAAGAAGTTGTCGTTCCACCTCCACTCAGCAGTGACTTCCAGCGACCCGACATGGACACAGCAGTTGCAGAGAGACGGTCGAGATACCATTGATCATTCAAGCGGAGGCCATCGAAAGCCAGTGTATTCACCTGCTGCTGCTCCTCCTCCTGCTGCTGCTGCTGCTCCTCCTGCTCCTCCTGCTGCTGCTGCTCCTCCTGCTGCTGCTGATCCTGCTCCTCCTGCTCCTCCTGCTGCTGATGATCCTGCTGATCCTGCTCCTCCTGCTCCTCCTGCTGCTGCTGCCGGAAAAGTATTTCTGATCCGAGTCACGACACATGAAGGAAGTGGTACTCTGACGTGTCGTCCAAGATGACCATAGACCATAAGGACAAATTGCCTGTAGGCTATGTAACGATATTTTCTGCAAAATATGCATGGTTGTGTTTAGTTAAGATATTTTCTTCAAAATATGCTTGTTCATAATTAGTTAATAGATTTGTATGGTGATTTTTAGGTAAGTATTTGTGTATAGATGTTTCATATAATTTTAAACAGTTTCGTACTCACTCATGTTGTTGTGAATGTTGAGCGTCATGCCTCCTGAAGTGGTTGATGAAGGTCAAGTTTGCAATTCTTAGGACTTGAACACTCAGACAACACTCCTCAAAATAAGACAGTTGTGTCACGCATGTGACATCTTCAGCCATACGATGCATTTCTTCCATAACCTCTGGTATTTCGTTGCAACATTGACATTCAATAACCGTTGGCAATGGCTGGCAATTTGTACAGGTACACCTGTAAAAAGAAACTTATTTTAGTGGATTTTATACAGTGATATATTTCTAGATATTTTTTTAAAATAAAATTACAATAGAACATAAAATTATTTTTATTATTTTTTAATTATGATAGCATTTTGTAAAATAAGAAAATTGCCATTGTAACATTTAATAAACGGTTTTTAAAAAATATCTACAAAGCTAAATCTGGGCATTACAAAAAAAATCAATTTAAAAAAAAAATAACTGAATTCTCACTCCCTTTGTTTTGTTTTAATAATGTCGGTAGGACCTGGTTCAGCTTTTTAAGGTATTTCTACGTGGATTATTCAACGTGCATCAGTGTGTCTTACAAATACATTTAAGTGTCTGTTTACAATATTTATCAATTTAAAGAAATATTTTGTATATTTTAAATATATACTGTACTTGTATAATCTTTGGGATATAACGGTTACGCTTTATTTACAGTGGAGAAATATTTACATTCATTATAGTTTTCTATTTTAATATGCTGGTGACGATTCTCATTCGTCCAGGACATGATAAAATCACAAAAGGCGTTCAATACAAGATTTCTATTTTAATTGAATGTAAAGTATTTATATGATTAAACAAAAACAGGGTGAATATCATATTGTTTTAATTTGGATTTAGTGTCTAGTGATAAGTGTTTTGTTTTTTCATTTTTATGAGTGACATAGTACTGTCTGTAGCTCTTCATAAACATCAACAATCTGTCCAGTCAGCATTCAACGGTGCTACAGATGTTCAAACTGTGGACTCATTTTAAACAAGTGAGTCAGAGTCAGAAAACTAAAATGTTTAAGCAGCAATAAAAAAATGAACAAAAACAAACCTGAAAACACAAACTGAAATATTTTGATTAAAACAGCTGAAAAGAAATACCCTGATGATCAAGCTATGGAAATTTACGTTATTTTGACAGTATTTGACAGAATTTTATTTTAAATTTAATTATTGTCATAAAATACAGTTTTATTAATACATGGTGAACATTCAGTGCATGTAAACATGCACATTACAGTGTAAATACGAAGGGTGTTTTTCAGAATGTATGTTTGAATAAACTTGTTTAAGTAAATAGGGTTTATTTCTAGAGCGCTTATCACAGATATAAAATCACAAAGCGCTGATTTCTTTAAAAACTATTTGATATAGAATAATTATTAGATACATTAATTAAAGCATTACCATTCAGTGCTCAGCAGACGAGTTAAATCGGCTTCAGGCACCACTTCACCCTCCTCCTCAGAATCATCACTTCCTGAACAAGAAGGCTCAAATAAATAGGGTTCCTGACCTAAATTAAAACCTACTTCTTCTTGTTCATCGCTAGAACTAAGTTCTCCTTCACAAACTGAGGACAAGTCACTCAGATCTACACTATAATTGCTCAATTCGTCATCGGATTCTACAGGCTCCGCCATTGTTGTTTGCTGGGTAAGTTTGCGAAGATCCTTAATCTGACGTCACAGTCACGTGACCGGAAAATCCGGATTTACGGTGTAAAAAAACGGCGCTAATTTTAAACTATTTTGAGAGCAATTTTTATTCATTTAACATTATTTTAGCAAAAACGGTCAGAGGTCTATCTTAATATTTATATATGTTGTGCCATTTTTTGAAAAGTCAAAAGATCATGTCAGTGGAGCTTTAAAGCAACTCCAGTTTCAAAAACATTTGTTTCACTTCACACAATCACTATTTAAAAACATTTACAATGTCAAAATCAAAAAATGTTCAATACAGAAACAACTGGACTTTAATTGTAACAGAAGACGTTTTGCTCTTCATCCGAGGAGCTTTCTCAATTCAGAGAGAAGAGAGTGGGGTTCAGGTTTTAAAGACTGATATAAGATACACACATACCTATGTAGATTGAGAAGTTAGACCAGACAGAGTAGCAATTTTCACTGATTCGAGAGCAGTAATAGACAGTATTAAATCAAATGGAAATAATAGGAAAGACCTCATTTTGGAAATACAACACGCATTATTTAGGTTGCATAGAGGAGAAGTAGACGTACATTTTGTTGGGTTCCAGCGCATTCATTCAACCTTTATTTAGTCAGGTAAATCTTTTGAACCTCATGGGCTCATTTACGAAAGCGACCTGCTAAAACTAAAGAACAATGAACAGCAGTGATAGAATTTCATTAAACAATAAACAAACAAACAATAAACAATAGAAAACAAAAAGAGAGAAAAAAACAAAGATTTTTTTTTTTTTAACAAAGTATCAAAAAACTAGCAAAACATTATAAGGTAGACGTATAAAATCAAAGACAGGAACAAATCTGCATTGGTTTTTGCCAGGATTCCAACAGATTCTGAAAACCATTTAGAGAAGTCAAGGTCGAGAGCTTCAGATCTTTTTGTAAGATATTCCATGAAGCAGGAGCGGAGTAGGAGAAGGCCCTTTTTCCAAGTTCAGTCCTCACTGACGGAACACTGCAGGTAATCATGTCCTGAGAGCGCACACTGTAGCTGCACTCACGCAAAGACATGTAGGAGGAGATGTATGAGGGCAGCAGACCAAGAAGTGATTTAAAGATGAAAATGTACCAGTGGAAGAGTCTGCGTGAGGTTAATGATGTCCAGTTAACCAGTGAATACAGGGTGCAGTGGTGGGTACGATAATCACAGCCAGTTATGAATCTTAGTCAAAGTCAAAGTCAACTTTATTGTCAGATCTGCAATATGTACTGTACAGGACATACACAGGACCGAAATTGCGTTTCTCTCAGTCCCTCGGTGCAACAGTAAACATCTAAACATTGAAACACTGAAACATATAATAATAGACATAAGCATAAAATAGTAAAACTAACACTGTCCTGAGTTTTTGCATAGTGGTATAAGAGTATGAAAATTTACACCAACTCTAAAACTAAAACTAAAACATTAAACATTTAATGAACATAATACTGTCCTGAGTTTTTGCATACTAGTATAAAAAAAGAGTATAAAAAGTATAACTAAAATAAACTAAAGGTTTCTAGCATTGACATTTGCAAAGTGGCAAAGCAGCGTATGAGTTAATGTACACAGTATATGTATGAGGTAGTAGTTGATGTTGTTATAGAGGCAAAAAGTGGCATATGCAGTAAGGCACATTGGGCATCCCTAAATAAGACCGTTCAGAGCACACTGTATATGTATCAGCAGTGGTGTAGATATTAGAGTAGTGTAAATGTAAACAGTAGTAATTAAATGTAAGCAGTAGTAATAAAAGTAAACAGTATTAATAAATGTAAACAGAGAATGTAAACAGTATTATGACTATAGGCAGTGATGTAATACAAACATTAGTGCAAGTATGAGAAGTAGTGCAAACTGTATGAGCACATGACCGAGAGTTTAGTGAATAACCCGTTTGATGACACAGAGTCCAGTGTTAAAATCTTTGTGTTGTGTGGTAATGTGTGAGAAAGTTTTAGTGTTAAGGCAGTTCAAATGGGAGGGGGGGCAGAGCAGGCAGAGTGTTTAGCATCCTGACTGCCTGATGAACAGAGCTGTCTCTCAGTCTGCTGGTTCGAGCCTGGAGACTCCTCAGTCTCCTCCCTGATGGCAGCAGTCTAAAGCGGCTGTGTAGTGGGTGTGTGGGATCACCTGCTATGCAGGTGTCCATCCAACATCCGCAGGGTGCTTGTAGGAGCATTCATGTAGAGAATGTCACCGTAATCAATGGAGGGAAGGAAAGTCACAGATACAAGGCGTTTCCTAACATTCAGTGTTAGACATGATCTGTTTCTGAAAAAGAAACCCAGTTTAACTTTCAATTTCTTCACTAGGTTTTCCACGTGGAGTTTAAAAGAGAGATGTGAATCGATCAGGATACCCAGATATTTATAGGAATCAACAAACTCAATAGGGACACCATTTGAAGATAAAATCAGAGGAGGATCTGCTGGAACCGCCTTCCTATTTGAAAAAAACATCCCTTTTGTTTTATCAGCATGAAGGAGTGAAGGGAATGAAAGGGCAGATGAACTTGCCAAATCAGCGCTAAAGAGAAATAATAGTTAATATTCAATTAGGAAAAGGAGCGGGTAAATCAGTTTTTTAAAAGACAAGAAAAAGAAAAGGGTGTGTTCCAACTATAGGGGGCTCACACTCTTAAGCCTCCCTGGTAAGGTCTATTCAGGGGTTCTGGAGAGGAGGGTCCGTCGGATAGTCGAACCTCGGATTCAGGAGGAGCAGTGTGGTTTTCGTCCTGGTCGTGGAACACTGGACCAGCTCTACACCCTCAGCAGGGTCCTGGAGGGTGCGTGGGAGTTTGCCCAACCAGTTTACATGTGCTTTGTGGACTTGGAGAAGGCATTCGACCGCGTCCCTCGGGGGGTTCTGTGGGGGGTACTCCGGGAGTATGGGGTACCAGGCCCTTTGATAAGGGCTGTTAGGTCCCTGTACGACCGGTGTCAGAGCTTGGTCCGCATTGCCGGCAGTAAGTCAGGCTCGTTTCCGGTGAGAGTTGGACTCCGCCAAGGTTGCCCTTTGTCACCGATTCTGTTCATAACTTTTATGGACAGAATTTCTAGGCGCAGCCAAGGTGTTGAGAGGATCCGTTTTGGTGACCTTAGAATCGCTTCTCTGTTTTTTGCAGATGATGTGGTCCTACTGGCTTCATCAGTTCGTGATTTACAACTTTCACTGGAGCGGTTTGCAGCCGAGTGTGATGCGGCCGGGATGAGGATCAGTTCCTCCAAATCCGAGGCCATGGTCTTGAGCCGGAAAAGGGTAGCATGCCCTCTCCGGGTCGGGGAGGAGGTCCTGCCCCAAGTGGAGGAGTTTAAGTATCTCGGGATCTTGTTCACGAATGAGGGAAAACTGGAGCGTGAGATCGATAGGCGGATAGGTGCAGCATCCGCAGTGAAGCGGGCGCTGTACCGGTCTGTCGTGGTGAAGAGAGAGCTGAGTCAAAAGGCAAAGCTCTCAATTTACCGATCGATCTACGTTCCCACCCTCATCTATGGTCATGAGCTTTGGGTTATGACCGAAAGAACAAGATCTCGGATACAAGCGGCTGAAATGAGTTTTCTCCGCAGGGTGGCTGGACTCTCCCTTAGAGATAGGGTGAGAAGCTCAGTCATCCGGGAGGGACTCGGAGTAGAGCCGCTGCTTCTCCACATCGAGAGGAGCCAGTTGAGGTGGCTCGGGCATCTGGTTAGGATGCCTCCTGGACGCCTCCCTGGTGAGGTGTTCCGGGCATGTCCCACCGGGAGGAGACCCAGAGGAAGACCCAGGACACGCTGGAGGGACTATGTTTCTCGGCTGGCCTGGGAACGCCTTGGGATTCCCCCAGAGGAGCTGCTCCAAGTGGCTGGGGAGAGGGAAGTCTGGGCCTCCCTACTTAGGCTGCTACCCCCGCGACCCGACCCCGGATAAGCGGAATAAAATGGATGGATGGAAGAAAAAGAAAACTGGCAAAAGAGTTGGAATAAGGATAGGAAAGGAAGAAGATTTTTCAGGATACAAAAATCAGTTACCGCTCTCGGCAAAGCAGGTCGCATCTCTTTTTGTTCCTGTCCTCTCTAAGTTTTACTCCTCCCTGCTTGCTTTTTGTCTCGTCTGTAACTCTTCAGCGCTCACTCGAACCAATTTGAGATGGATTTAATTACGTGGGCTGTTCCCTCTATTGATAAGATTTTTTCCACGAAGCGAACCGGGCCAGGAGAAGCGGCTTGCCCCTCCGACACGCACGCAGTGGGATACATTATGGACACGTGGTCAGCTTGGAAGCCAATGTGTCTGACCGTTCTGTCTGTCGAAGACGTGGAAGATTTGTGGATTATTGGAATATTGGTGGCAGCTACTCTGTTTTTTGGCATTGGCGGAGGTGTCTGCTACTGGAAGCTGAGAAAGGCCACCGCGGCGATCAACGCGCTGGCGAGACTCCCCGCTCAGCAAGATTCTTTGATCCGGGCTATGACCTCAATGTCCCAGCTGTTGTACGAACTGAACCGCACGATGGGAGCAGCGGTGGAGAGCCGCGGACCTGTTGTGCATTTTGGGACTCATTTACAGCCGCCGGGGTCATTCAGGGCACAGATGGGGACTTGTAGCTTGGAACCTCACACGATTCGGCGATTTGGACCCAGAACAGCACCTGGACTTAAGACTGCAGTCAAAAGTACACTGTGGCCTGACCTGAAAATAAATAAAGCAACTATCTAATCTGGACTCTGAGCAACCTTGACATGAAGGCTGTCTGCAAATCTTCTCCTGGAGCTGAAAGCTGCTGAGAACTCGCTGCCCTCCCCCCTCCCCCCAGAGGTCTCTGTAGCCGTTTTCGCATTGTCCAGCCCTCTATGGCCCGGGCCGCCCTGCCCCGCCTTCTAACCCGGGTTCAGCGTGTTCGCATTTTCCTTTTTTTCCCCGGCTCCGCCCTCGTTTTGGAACCATCTCCACCGTGGTTCTATCGGGCCGAGCTCCCCCGGCCCAGTTTGACGTCATTTACTGCTCACATTTGATTCGTTGTTTGCAGCAGGGGCTGGACTGCTGCGTGTAGGGGCGGGACCAGAGGGCGGGACTAGCTGCGTGTTGAGTCATCAACTGCGACTGCTGTTAACCTCGCGTTCTAACAACAACCTCCATTTTAGAAAACAGCATGTCTACCTCCCAAGCCCCCGTTGCGTGCGTTCCGTGGTCAAATGATGAAGTAAGCTTCTTCCTAAATTACCTCGCAGACGAGCGTGTGCAGAGGGAGCTGGACAGCAGCACACGAAATGAAAAAGTTTTCAAGCGTGCGTCTGAGGAAATGGCTGTGGCTGGCTTCACTCGGACCTCCAAGCAATGCCGGGAGAAGCTAAAGAAGCTGAAATCAGACTACCGGACCACAAAATACTACAACGGTAAAAGTGGAAGAGGAAGGAAGGATTGGCAGTGGTTCAGTAAAATGGACGAGATCTTTGGAAAACGGCCATCCAGCAACGGTAGCCAAATGGCTCTCGACTCAGCCACCCAAATGTTGGAGAGCGAGATGGAAGGTGAGCTGTTGTTACTTGTGTTTATTAGCCATCTTTTGTCTTCCTAAATAAACTCAAAAACGTGTACAGGCTGCTGGGTTTGTGGCTATTTTTCTGGCTTGCAATTGTTAAGCCATGCTTGCGGCAGCAGCTAGCCTCTTAGCACAACGGGCTAGCTAGCCTAGCACAACAGGCTAACGTAGTTCGTGTAACGTGTGTTTTTTCTTTTAAATTAGATAATTCAATGTCGTCTTCAACGCCAGCAGAAACTCCTGAGTCCTCTTCTACCTCTTCAGAGGAGCAAACGGGTGAATTGTGTTCACAACCAAGCACACCACCAGTGTGCTCAGCTGCAGTGGCGGTTCTACACACGGGCCCACGCGGGCCCGTGCCCATCTAAAATGGACCCTGGCCCGCCCTGTGGCCCGCCCTCCGAGCAGAAGCGGAAACAATGCTCAGCACGGACCCTGGTCCGCCGCCCGCCCTGCTTCCGCCCTGCTTCCGGGTCCCGCCCTCCTCCGAGCAGAAGCGGAACTGCGTCAGCACGGACCCTGGTCCGCCGCCCGCCCTGCTTCCGGGGCCCGCCCTCCGGGCACAACATTCAGGTAGTTGTACCTTTTAGTGCGTTACACCACTGCGAAGTGCGAACAACGAAAAGAAGAGCGAGCGCGAAGACGGCGAAGTTACCGAGCGTTATCCACGAGTACCACTACAAATACAAACAATACAAGGTAACAATTCTGGTCAAGAAATGATGTTGTTGGCTAGTATGAATTATAATAGCAGCCTATCAGACCAGGCGTTTATGTTGTATGCTTCTAGCTAACGCTAGTTATCTTACAACAACACACATGCTTCTAGCTAACGCTACCCGTATTTCGTCGGAATATAACACACAGTTTTCTTTTGTTAAGCTCAGGAGACCGTGTGTGCTATAATGTCAGCTAAGAAATATATTTTTTCTCGCAAAGAAACAATTGTTTTTACCGTGTTCATCTAAGATGGACAAAATGAAGAGAAAGATGGACATTACATCTTATTTCTGCACAAGAAAGACAAATAACAGTGAGGCAGACATTGAGACAGAACCAGATGGAGGTGTTGAGAGAGCTGAAGAAAGGCACGTTGAGAGCCCCACACAGCCAGAGGACTTGGAAGACACTGGTTTTCAAAGAGAGGGTACAGGGACGGAAAGAGAGACACATGAAGATCCTGAAATGGAGACAGCTGAGACTGAGATACAAGCAGCACGTGAGACACAGATGGAGAATATTTGTGGATCCACAAGCACTGGACCATCAGGTTTGTGATGTTCAAAAAAATGTGTTTGTTAATGTTAAGTTTTCTGACACAAGTTGAGTTTGAATGAAATATTATTGCTGGCTTTGTTAAAAAATAGTCAAGAAATCTAGCTTTAGCTTATTTGCAGTCTTGGTCCTTGGTCAGGTTTTAGAATTCAAGGAAAGAATGTACAGATCTCAAAAATGCAATTACCGTATTTTCCGGTGTATATGTTAATTTACATATATTTGGTTTTGCTTTCTCCACAGACATCAGCAAATGTAAAGAAGATCCACCGATGCAGCCGGACCTAAAGTTGTTTCCAAGAACCTTGATGGGGGACAGAAGGAGGAGCTTCAAAGCAGCTTGGTATCACATTCACCCCTGGCTTGAATATTCACAACACTTGGACTCTGCGTATTGTTACCCTTGCAGACATTTTAGCCCTCCCAACAGCTCAGACACTGTGTTTGATTCCCCAGTTGGTTTTAAAAACTGGAAGAATGCATCTTACAAAGATGCGGGGTTTGCAATGCATGCGAGGTCTGAGCTCCATAAACAAGCCATGGTTACATGGAGGGAGTATCAGAAAGCTGCAGCAGCTAATGCAACACTGGTCAATGTGTTAAACAAGGAGCACAACAGACAGGTTAAAGAAAATCGTGAATATATAAAAACAATAGCGGAAGTGCTTTTACTTACTGCCACTCAAAATTTAGCTCAAAGAGGGCATAATGAGTCTGCAGACTCAGACAATAAAGGGAACTTCAAGGCAATTTTGGAAACGATTGCTAACCACGACAAAGCTATTTGTATTACATTACTGCCTATACTGTAGTCATAAAGATGTCTTTATAGTCATAAAGTCACTTTTTTCTCCGAGATTTAACGTGCCCCTCTGACAAAACCTCTGGCCCCAGCTTGGCCCCACCAGTACAACTGGTCTAGAACCGCCACTGCTCAGCTGGGAGGGCCTCAACTCCGGACCCCGCGGCCTCCTCACGTGCTCAGCCAGGTGGGCTCAGTGTTTGTTTATGTAATGAAAATAACCGGCCAAAAAAATAAATGTAACTCTAGCATTAAAGCTTCAGTATGTAGCTTTTTTTATGAACATATTTCTTCACTCTGTCACTACCTCCTGACAGACTGATGTTAGCCAGGTAATCTCTGAAAAAAAAAATAAAAAAAATATTGTCCCCTTGCTTCTCCAGGTGGTAAATAAGCATTTCTAAAAAGAAAAGGTGACCCGCCATTTTCCAGCCAATAAAAACAGAGTTTGTAACCAGCCAATAAAAACAGAGCTTGAATTTGAATCAGCCAATAAAAACAGAGCTTGAATTTGAAATTCAACAGACCACAAGGGGGCAGAGCCACATATGGCTCTGAGGGGGAGGGATCAGAATGCTTTGCCTGTTGAAAATATTTCTAAGAGCTGCAGTTCTACAGAAACTGCATACTGAACCTTTAAGACTGAACTTCTAACTAACTAGCAAACTAACAATAACTTTTGGAGTACATATAACTGTAGACAACTTTCTAGTTGTTATCCAAATGTGGGTATGTGATTTAATTAATAAATGTTTGACAGTATTGAGGAACGAACTGACATATTAATAAATAAATTAATAAATACGTATCCGACACAAAACAATGCATACATAAATAAAAAGTAGAAATATATGTCCTACATAATGCTAAAGAAAACAAATAAATATATAAATCAAAGTAGAAATATATATTTTAATGAGAAATAAAATCATAAATATATATATTGTTTTTTATTTCAGCGAGCAGAATTACATTGATAAGAAAATGGAGAAGCTAAAAATGGCAAAGCAAAATATTTAAATATATTGACAGAAAATCATGTGTTAAAAGAAATAAAAAGNATATATATATGATGAATATATATATTTCTGCTTTTATTTATCATTATGTCAGTTTGGTCCTTCATAGACAGAAGTATGTCCAAATGTGTGTGTAATGTGCAATGCTCTGTGTTGGTTTTCAGGTATGCGTTTCAGGAAACGCACATGCAACACCTCATATGCAGATTACATCCTGGCAATGCATGAGGAGTCTCGTGAGGACCGTCTCCATCGAGACCGCCTTATGGACTGGCAGGTGGAGATGTTGGACCGGCACATGGAGATGTTGGCAGATGAAGGACAGAAGGATCGGGAGCAGGAGGCCAGCATTCGTCAACAAGAGATGGCGAACCGGAAGGCAGACGCAGGGAGCATGAGGCTGATTGCACGACAGCACAAACGCGTAGCCGACTCCTTTTCATTCATTCATTCATTCAACCTTTATTTATACAGGCTAGCCTCGTTGAGTCACGGGGACTCATTTACAAGAGGGACCTGTCTCACTCACACCAAACAACCATCCACTCTCACACTCACACCTAGGGTCAATTTAGAGTCACCAATCAGCCTAACAAGCATGTTTTTTGGTCTGTGGGAGGAAACCGGAGTACCCGGAGGAAACCCACGCATGCACGGGGAGAACATGCAAACTCCACCCAGAAAGGCCCCGGACCGGGATTTGAACCGGCAACCTTCTCGCTGAGAGGCAGCAGCTCTACCAGTTGTGCCAACGTGCTGCCCAACGTGCTGCCCTTTGCCAAGCTTGTGGATGTGATGGCTGCCAGAAAGTGAATTATTTGATATAAGCTTGAAGATTTTATCCTTTTTCATATTCTTTTAAATATCTGGTGTGCATTTTTGGGCTGTTGGGTTGTAATGCTGTTTATTTCACAGTCTTCCGTCTAAGTTGTTTTTCTACGCTATCATTCTTGTGCAATAAACTGATTTCTTAAAATTTTCCTTTACTTGCACATGGCTTTGATCAGCAAACACACATAAATAAATTAGATGGATTGGGCAGTGGCAGATTAAGGATCATTCTGTTCATTACTATTTTAATGTATATGTATATAAGATATATATAACATATATTGTATATAATATATATATATATGTATATGATATATATAACATATATTGTGCATATATCTAATATATATATACATGTATGTATATGTACATAATACATCTATAATCAGAATCAGAATCAGAATCAGAATCAGGTTTATTGGCCAAGTATGTTGACACACACAAGGAATTTGTTTCCGGCTGTTCGTGTCTCTCTAGAAAGTGTCTCTCTAAAAATGCTAAAAATTAATGTATACAGATACTTTACATAAAAAAAACGTACAAATAATACACAAAATACAGATATAATAATATATGACATGTATATTATATACATATTTAATGCAGATAGACATGTATAGTATATATACATATATACTGTATACAGTATATAAACTGTATACAGTACATATACTGTATACAGTACTGTATACAGTACATATACTGTATACAGTATATAAACTGTATACAGTATATAAACTGTATAGAGTATATATACTGTATACTGTACATATATTCTATATATACTGTATATGTACTGTATACAGTATATATACTCCATACAGTATATATACTGTATACAGTATATGTATTGTGAATATACTGTATGCAGTTGATATACTGCATGCAGTTTATATACAGAGTATATATACTGTATAGAGTATATATACTCCATACAGTATATATACTGTATACAGTATATGTATTGTGAATATACTGTATGCAGTTGATATACTGCATGCAGTTTATATACAGAGTATATATACTGTATAGAGTATATATACTGTATAAGTACTGTATACAGTATATATACAGTATGCAGTATATATGCTGTATGCAGTTTATACACAGTACAGAGTATATATACTGTATAGAGTATATATATTGTATAAGTACTGTATACAGTATACATACTGTATGCAGTATATATGCTGTATGCA
>JBBPBX010004292.1:22553-33833 GCA_038048925.1 Garcialebias charrua | reverse complement strand
GTATAAGTACTGTATACAGTATATGTACTGTATACAGTATATATACTGTATGCAGTATATATGCTGTATGCAGTTTATATACTGTACAGAGTATATATACTGTATAGAGTATATATACTGTATAGAGTATATATAGAGTATATAAGTACTGTATACAGTATATGTACTCTATACAGTATATGTACTGTATACAGTTTATATACTGTATGCAGTTTATATACTGTACAGAGTATATATAATGTATAGAGTATATATACTGTATAAGTACTGTATACAGTATATGTATACTGTATATAACAGTATATATACTGTATACAGTATATATACTGTATAGAGTATATATACTGTATATATATATATATATGACAGTGTACTCATAGTATGTTATAGATTTAAAATATTTATGTGTATTGAACCAACAACAACTGACATTTTGTGTACTTTTAATGTAGAGTAAATCATACTGTCATACAACGTTTACATTTAATGAACAGATTGGAAAATGGACATTTCAAATCACGTTACGTTGCAGCAGCTGCACAAGGGCATTGCGTACAGCAGTTCCTGCTCCACCTCCATTTGCAGCGCCTCCAGCACGATGTGGGCCAGCGGGTTCCACATCCCAGGTGTCGTCATACGTCGCCCCATGACTTTCGCACAGATTGTGCAAAGCACAGCAAGTTGTCACCATAATTCTTACAAGGTCTATGTCACACTCGTTCTTCTGCAGCAAACAACGCCACCTTCCTTTCAACCGTCCGAAAGCGTTCTCAACCACTACTCTCGCCCGACTGAGCTTGTAATTGTAGGTTTGCTGCTCCTGTGTTAGACGTCCATTGTCAGAAAAAGGCTTCATTAGCCAGTTCTGTAAAGGGTATGCAGAGTCTCCGAGGATTTAGTAGCCGACACTGACACCCTTGATGTCTCTGGTGTGCGGTGGAAAAAGCTGTCCTTGCGCTGCCAGTTACCCCAGCGAAGACATACAGTCTCAGCACTCTGGAGTCATGCAAACTACCTGGCTGTCCAGAACTGATGTTCCAGAAGAGGCCCTTTCCATCGACAACACCCTGAAGGAGAATTGAGTGGCAGCTCTTGCGGTTAAAATAGTCTTTGCGGTACTCAGATGGTGCTTTGATGGCAATGTGGGAACCGTCAACAGCGCCCACACACTGGGGGAGACCCCACCTCTGCTCAGAATAGGCTGCCATCTCATTAAAGCGTTCAGGAGTTGGAAATTTAATAAGCTCTGGTACCATTATATCATGTACAGCTGTACAAAACTCTTGAACACAATTACATACTGTTGTTAGGCCTACACCAAACAGATGCCCAATGCTCCTGTACTCTGATCCTGTAGCTAGCTTCCACAGAGCTATCCCTACTCTTTTTTTTAATCCCACACACTTTCTGAATGTAGAGTCTTTCCGCTCCAATGCTGGTCGTAATTTGGAGCAGATGTACTTAAAACTTTCCTCAGACATACGGAAGTTTTCAATCCATTGCCTTTCGGTGAATGTTGGAACCACATTGTCCCACCAGTTAGAGCTGCGTTCGTAGGCCCAGACAGACGGTCCCCGTAGGCGGCACATCATCTAAATCGGACAACAACAAAATAAAAACATTACTAATGACTTAATAGTAAGTTCAAATATAGATAAACATCTAGACACATGTGCCGGGCCATTAGTGATCATTCAGATATACTAAATAGTAGGGATGTCCCGATCAGGTTTTTCTGGCCCCGAGTCCGAGTCCTTTAATTTTAGGAATTGGCCGATACCGAGTCCCGATCCGATACTTCTAAAATACATTTTTAAAATGAAGGGGAAAAAAAGAAACAGATCCAGATGTCCCTTCATTTTTATTTTATTTACCTTAACATTTAACAGAGTACTTCTGTGAGGTAGATTGAACAATCAAGTAATAAGATTTAAAATAAAATTCTTCACATTGAAGTTTAGTGCAACAGTATAAATGTCTAATTTAAAATAAGCAGCTCAACTTAAAATACCATAACATGACCTCAACCTGACCAGAACCTGGCAGAACCAGAACCTGAGCAGAACCAGAACCTGAGCAGAACCAGAACCTGAGCAGAACCAGAACCTGTGCAGAACCAGAACCTGAGCAGAACCAGAACCTGAGCAGAACCAGAACCTGTGCAGAACCAGAACCTGTGCAGAACCAGAACCTGTGCAGAACCAGAACCTGAGCAGAACCAGAACCTGAGCAGAACCAGAACCTGAGCAGGCATGTAAACAAATAAGAAACTTAAAGTGTCCGTTTTATAAAATAAGGCTAGTAACATGCTTTTCTGAACAGCACTCCTTAACTCTCCTCCTGTGGCTTCACAGAAGGAAGTGTATGTTTTTAAATATAAATATAAAGTCTCTTGCAGCGTGAGCTGGCTCGTCTTCGGCTGCGTCGTCTGGTTAAACTCTGTGTATTGTGTCGGGTGTTTGTTTCTGATGTGCCTAATCAGGTTTAAATGCAGCCTTTTCCTTACCTTCTCTTGAAATACGAACTTTCCATTTGTCATCCACTTTAAAATATCTCCACACAACAGACATCGCTGCCTCCACTTCAAGTTAATGCCGCGTTCCGCTTCTTTTTTACGACAGTCACCGCTTTACAGCGGGCACTGCTTTACGGTAGGCACTGCTGCAAAACTATTGTGCATGTTTTGTTCCGAGACAATTTGACTCTGTAACTCAACATACAGTTAATATAATATTCCCGTTTGTGTTTAGAATAAATATACACATATATATCCGATCCCTGATCGGTGTGTAACGCCCGAGTCGAGTCGAGTCTTAAGTCACGTGATCGGGACCCGGTTTTCGATCACGTGATCGGATCGGGACATCCCTACTAAATAGCAACTACTTTCAAAACAAATCATGTAACATCAAGCTAATTATGCTAGCTGGCTGACCGCTTACCAGTCTACGCTGTCTCGCTGTTTCACGTTCCTGTACAGCCATGCAGGACCTTCGGTACCACTGTGCTCTACGTCGCCTCGCCATTTTTCGTCTGACTCGACATCTCTCTCGACGTTCACATATCGCTTTTAGTACTGCAGTGTGTAACTGAAGCACTTCGATCAGCAGCATCCACACATACATGAGCTCCGCGTCCTCCATGTTCTACGTTGTTGATGGGTCGCAGACAAACTGACGTCATATCCTTTTTGAGCTTTTCGGTAAGAACTGCCCACCCACGTCAAGTGAACACCCCACCCACTTCAAGAGAACACCCTACCCACTTCAAGGCTTGCTCTCCGGACAGTGCGTAATCAACGAGGGTGGGCCAGGGCTGGCTCTGGGCCAACAAGAGACGAGCCGGACTAGGGAGGGCCGTGCAATGCGAAAACGGCTTGTGTGTGCGTTTCGGATGGAGCCGAGCTGTGACATCTGTGAACTGTGTTTATCTGAAAATGATTACTCACAGACTCAATCTCCTTGCTTGTCGTCATCACATGCATCATGTCCTGTCTAATTGTGCTAAAGCTGGTAGAGTTTTTTGGACTTTATCATGGAGTGTCCTATGACAAAATGTGATAGATTCTTTTTTGAAAACCACGTTTACCAGATTGTGTGTTCCTTTTTCCATATCTGATTGTTTGCGGCGCGGTTTTATACTGCTGCGGCTCCGTGCGTACGACTCTCTTAGGATTGTGCGTGCGCCAATTGCAACACCTTGTACCTCGGTGCAAAAATATGCCAATAAAGATATATTCTATTCTATTCTAATACTGTATTAGAGAAAGAAGAAGGAGGTAATAATTATGAGATTGATGGTAGGACATATAATACTTAATGACACTATGTACATGATGGGGAAAAGGACTAACAATAAATGTGATGAATGTGGGGAAACAGAAAGTGTTGATCATGTATTTATGGAATGCATTAAATATTCAGATGAAAGGGAGAAATTGAAAAGAAAATTCAAAGACGTATGGAGAGTACGGAGTTTAGAAGGAATTCTAGTAAATGAAGGGGATAAAGATAAGATAATGTATGTAAGAAAAGCACTGTTTATGTATTTACAAAACATTAATATTAAAAGTAGAATTTAGGGACAAAGGCCATGAGTTGCACACTCATGCTCAGTAGGTGGCGGTATGAACCTGAAAGTTGCTTGCAATCCGCCAATAAACAAACAGAAGAAGAAGAATAAGAAAGAAAGAAAGAAAGAAAGGTATCGTGCTGTACTTTTAGACTACGAGTTATTTAACATTCACAGTAATTTCATCTTCTTGAGTTCGTTTCATTTATACCAGTTTAGTATCATTTATGTTAAGGAAACTTTAGCTAAGAGAGATGAGGCGACAGCAAGCTAAACAACGAGACGAAGTGACTACAGAAAACGTTGGTTACGTATCGTAACCCCAGATTCTACGAGTATAGCGGAGCCCTTTAGCTTCTCTTCTTCATTCAGTGGGCGCTGACGCGCGAGGGAGGTTTCCAATAGGAGCTAAAGGGCGAGCTATACGACGTTAGAACATGTTGGAGTTTCTGGAAACAACAGTCACAGATGATAAAAAGGAACGATGTTGTTTAAAGGACAAACTGCAACACAACGAAACCCAAGATGCTGCTTTCAACCCAGAAGTTCTGCTTCACAGATTAGGTTTGTATCTAAACATTCCTGCTTTTCAGTGTGATTTTAGTTGGTGTCCAGCCAGCATACAGCATACAGGTCATGGTAGCATGCATACATTTAGTTAATACGCATGCGCGCGCATGCGCAGTTTGCATTAAGCCAATGACCTGTGCAGAGTCGTCGTCTGATCACCCTACAAGGCAAGATACGACCGAAAAGTAAGTCAGTAAATTGTTATGGTGCACAGTACTCATGGTATTATTGTGTATTTACACAATTTACAGTGTGCATGCATTTTCAGAACCGTAAGTAAATTGTTTTGATGACGTTTTGCGTGTAATATGTGCGCGACTTCAGGCGGAGCGAAAACTACGTTCGTTTATGTGAACAGTGCGAAGTTAGTCCGAGCTTTGTGAATTTAATTTAAACAATATAATCATCCTGCTGCAGACGAGGGAGGGATGGGGAACGAGCTGAAGAAGTGGCTGCAGATTACTTCCAGGGTTGCCAGATCTCCAGACCGAAAGAAGCGATCAGCTCCTTCAAAACAAGCACAAACAAGCGGCTCGCTCTTTCAAAAAAAGCCCAAAAAAAGCCCAGCTGGCAACCCATCCCATTGTGTAAAAAAAGGCAGTTTTAAACAGTATAAACATATTTATTATGGCATTACATATATCTAGCAAAATTATACATAAAAGAACGTATTCAGTCTAAAAAATAAAAATACATTTTGCATTTTTCTCCCATCTGTGGTCGGATCCAGTCTTGAAGAGCACGCTCTTTCTCCCAATCTTTATTATATTTTTTTCCATATTTACCCCACTTAGAGCTCACATTAGCGTTGTCTTGTCTAGACAAAGAATAAAGAACAATGTTGCATTCGCGTGTAGTCGGATGTCCCGTGAAGATACACGGTTTTTAATTTTAAACTCACTTTGAAAGTAATTTTCATTAATTTATCATTTTGTTTGCTAAAAACGAACATAGTTGAATGATACAAGATATATATGTGGTGTCACTATATGCAAAGTTCAAAAATGATGTCACAATACTGTAATGTATACAGCAGTGTTCGTGCATGTATATTACAGAGTGTCAGTGAACGCACCGCGAGAGAGAGCGTGACGTAGGCACGCGGGTTCAGTGTGTGTGTGAAGATAGAAAGTGCAGAGAACGGAGTAATGCAGGATCGTGCCGTCTGATAAGTGTATTGTGCAGTTTAAACAATAAAGCTACATCAGCACCAAACCAGCATATTTATTAAGCGTGCAGAGAAACATCAAAAATACCTTTAAAATAACTTCAGGAGTACATTTCACAAAACAAGCCCAAATAAGCGACGCAACACCCATGGTAAGCACAAAAAACCGCCACAAGCGGCTCACCGAATTTAAAAGCGACTCCAGGAAAAAACAAGCCCAATGCCGCTTGAAATAAGCGGACTTGGCAACTATGATTACTTCTACTAGCCTATTTAGCTCCATCTACTACTAGTAGACAGTAGCCTGGTTTAAACCAGACCCTTGTCCTTCACTTCGCTTCGTACTAGGGTCTGGACTTTTCCCATTGAAAAACGTTTCTTGCTGGAGGCGTGGGCTCTGCTTAGGAACAAAACCATTGGATCTTTTGAACAGGGAAAGCATTCTGCTCCCTCCCCTCAGAGCCACCCCCCGTGCTCTGGTGAACTTGACTGGCAGCTGCTCTGCCTCCTGCAGCGTTTCTCTCGCTGCGCAAACTCAGTGTTTATATGTTATAAAACGTTTTAATACAATAAAATCAAACCATGGATCGCTGGTCCATGCAGCTCACCAAAAGACCAGAAAATCTGCAGGGATTCGGTCAGCAATAAAACCCGAGTTTAATTCTCGTGACAACCTGAGGCATTTCCGTGTTCATTTTACTCAGCAGGAGGGTGGAGGAGAAGGAGGACGAGGGAGCGATTACTTAACTTTTGGGGGGAAAAAACAAAAGAAAACTCCAGATAAGGGATTAAGAAGGGGAAATTAATAAATTTGTGTCACATATAAAACAATCCTGCATCGCTTTGCATCGCTTTGAATGAGAACATGCCGCTGCTCGCTGACTGAGCGCTGGCAGAGCCCTTTTATAGGACGCTGCGCGCTGGGACTGGTGGGGGCGTGGGTTAGGGTCCAAAACTCCACCCCTTCTGTTCTCTGATTGGTCCGAACAAAAATCTACCGGAGAAATCCTTGTGGGTGGGTGAAGTCCCAGACTGTGCAGTGAAGGGAAATGAGAATTGAGCGGAGCTGTGCAGGAATGGCGAGGGCCAGGCTAAGTAGACAGTGGTGTCAAAAGTATTCACATTCATTACTCAAGTAGAAGTATAGATACTGGGATTTAAAATTACTTCTGTAGAAGTATCAACTCTAGCTTTTTACTCAAGTAAAAGTAAAAAAGTACTGGTTTCAAAACTACTTAAAAGTATAAAAGTAAAAGTAGCGTAAGAAAAAGCAACAACAAAGACAAATGCTTAGGCCGCACCACACATACTATTGTATACAACCCCACCTCCCCCACAAAAATCATTTTTTTAGACTAGATTATATTATATTGTTAATGTTGAAAAACTAGGGGTGCACTAAGCTACCTGTCTTAACTGCATATATGCCCATTGAAAATAGACACATTTAAATGCAAATTTAAATATATTAAAATAACCATACTGTATGTTTATGTTTATGTTTATTAAATTTGTTCATTTTTTTACAAAAGAAACAATACAAGACAATCTCATAAATGATTGTGTACAAAATGTAAAAAAATGAAAGGTAGCAGAAAGAAGAATAAATCTTATTATATCTGCCCCTTACTTCCAACAATCAGATTAAACAACAATAATCAACCATGTAAACAATAATAATCTTCAACCAACTTTTTCCAACAATCAGATTAAACAATAATAATCTTCAGCCAACAGTACAAAATGACTAACTCTTTCTAATTTTCTAACTAATACAATACACATTACGCTATTTCATATATATTTTTTAACACATTTGTTTTGATCATTTTTTAAATGTAAACATTGACTTGGCATTTTTAACTACATTCTCCAAGCCATTCCATAATCTAATTCCCTGAATTGAGGTAGAACGTCCCTTCAAACTAGTTCTGAATTGTGGTTTTACAAACAACTCTGTCCCCTTAAGATTATAACAACTTTGTCTTTTAACAAAGTGCATTTGGATATTTAAAGGTAATGTATTATTTTGAGCTCTATACATAACTGATAAAATATTATAGTCTACCAAATCATGGAACTTCAATAACTTTAGTTGATAAAATAATGTACTTGATGGATGACGGTAATGCTTTCTAGTGATAATTCTTACGGCTCTTTTCTGTAATACAAAAATAGGTTTTGTGATTGTTTTACACGCATTCCCCCAAACATCAATACAATAGATTAAGTGTGGAACAATGATTGTGTTATACAACAAATACAGAGCTTTATCATTCAATAGGTCTCTGACTTTGTACAGTACTGCTATCGATTTAGCTATTTTTATTCTTACAGAATTTATGTGTTGTTTCCATGTCAGTTTGTCATCAATGATAACACCCAAAAACTTCACCTCACTCACTCTACAAATCTCAACATCCTCAATTTTGAGTGGAACATCAACAGTTTTCTTTTTATTACCGAATATCATGTATAGGGGTATTATTGAGCATTTGCCTGCAGTGTGAACGTAGTCTATGAAGTAAAACTTTGTTAAGTTCAGTGAAAACTCTGACAGAAAGAAAATATGTTTTAAATCTGAATAAAAAAGAGAAACAATGTTAGCAAGCAAACCCAGAGCATGTAGCTAGTTCCATGGCTAGTACCTCCTAACCATAGAAAACATTATACAACATTAGTATGTTACTAGGTCACTAGAAGTCAGTAATCAACTGACTGATTTAAAAAAAAACTTTCAGCTTACCTCAATATTAGGCATGTAACGAGATCTCGTTGTACGAGATCTCGCGATATTAAACTCCCGCGATATCTCTCGTTGAGAGGTAACGTTGTCTCGCGAGACGCTAATGCTAGCGCTAGCAGAGCCCCTAGCAAGTCAGCGTCACGGACAGCATGGCTTCGCCGGATGAAGTTGCTATAGAAGACGCCCCAACTACTGATGGAGGGTCCCGGTGCCGCAGACGCTTCTACATTGACATGGAGGGTCCCGGCGCTGCCGACGCTGCCCCGGATGTAAAGGCACACGCGTAAACACCGGCGTGACCGGTGTTGCCAGATAGAGTCCCACCCACCCAAAGCACTCTTTACCCGCAAAAGTGAGAAGGAAAATCGCGGTGAACCGCCCAATCTGGCAACACTGGTGAGTGACGGCTGCGATATTTATGTTCAATTTTTGGAAAGTCCTGCGTGAATATCTATATTCTACAAAAAAAAAAACGGCAAAATGAAAGAAAAGTAACGAGGCTATTTTTAAAAAGTAAGGAGTAGAAAGTACCAGTAATTGCGTGAAAATGTAAGAAGTAGAAGTATAAAGTAGGCTGAAAAATAATTACTTTACTAAAGTATAGATAACTAAAATTTGTACTTAAGTAAAGTAACAAAGTATTTATACTTCGTTACTTGACACCTCTGCTAGTAGATGGAGCTAAATATGCTAGTAGTACTAGCATATTTAGCTCCATCTACTAGCATATTTAGCTTAATCTACTAGCATATTTAGCTTAATCTACTAGCATATCACGGTGAAGCAATGAACAAGCTGAAAAGCTCTGAAACAGGTGGAGCACAATCTTGTTTATCTTGAAGCAGACACAGAGCCCAGCTAGTTTCAGCATCCGGTGTAATACAAGCAGGTTGTTCACGCACTGCAGGGTCATGCTGCTCTGATGCACCTGAGGCTGAATCTGTCAGTCCAGCACATTGCACACCTCTTCAGCATTGACCGAAGAATGTGGTTTGTGTCTGTGGTCATGGTTTTACTAGACAAAATTGTGACCGTGTGCTGTGCTTTTATTAATATGTGTCCCAGTGTTGTTTTTGAAACAATGAATTGTTAAATAACATTGTGAACTGAACATGAACATGAACTCTTTCAACCTTCATATTTTGCATATTGTGAGTAAATGATGGAAGAATAATTACATTTTCTAGTATATTTATTTGTGTCACAACAATGAGTTTTGTAAACAAGTATATAATGGTGTAAACGAAGACATTTAAAAGATTATTTTAACAAAATCTGAAATGAATATTACACTGAAAATGTCAGATTAAAACTGCTTTAAAATGGTGCAAACTTCAATATAGAACATTGAGGAAGAAAAATAAAATGGTAACAAAATGTAACAAAATGCTCAACTTAAAACAATCACTGCAGTTCACATTAAAACGGGTAAAAATCAGTGTGAACGTCAATATATCACAGTGATGAAGTAAATGTATAAAAAGGTTAAAAAACAACTACCGGTAAATATTACACTGTAAACAATCACTTCTTTTCAGACCAAAACTAGTAAATTGGCAGTGTAAACTAGTTAGGTTGAGAAAACAAAGGTAACAAAAAAAAAATCCCTGATTATATAACTTTAAACAATCTTTTCAGATTGAAACTGTTAACTGGTAAAGTGACAGTGAGTGTACGCTTCAATATAAAAGTTATTTTTATTCTGAATATTATTATAATACACCTCTGCTTGAACCTTGTCAACATTCGTGGGCATCATCCAATAGGCTGGAACATCAGTGACGGTTTTGTCCCCCCATATACGCACTGCTACTTCAATTTTAAATACAGTACATTTGTAACAGAGCCCCAATGTTTGTGCATGACTCTGCAATGCCAGCCCAGTGTGCACTGTCCACTTGGCCACTGGAACTGATGATCACCCGTGGTTTAAGCAGTGGTTCACTGAGGTGCTGATTGTGCAAAACCTAAGACACAAAATGTGTAAAATATATATTTTTTCCTTTCAGCTGCTCCCTTCACAGCGAACTAAGTTGCACGAAGACTTGGCAATTATTTTTACACCAGATGACCTTCCTGACATAACCACAGACCACCGAGCTACCACAGCCCTCTGTGTGAAGCAGAGAGCTGCTTTCTAGGGTGCCTGGGGGAGCAGATGGTGGGGGTTAAGGGCCTTCCTCAAGGACCCAGAGTGGGGCAAATGAAGGTTGAGGCAGGTGCGACTGCTTCACTTATTCCACCCACATTTTGATGTTGTCGGTACTAGGGCTGCAACTAACGATTATCTCAATAATCGATTAATCGGTCGATTATTTTTTCGCTTCATCGATGAATCGGCAAAAAAAAAAGAAACAAGTTTTAATTATCACCTCTTTATTCCAAAATTTGACTGACATATCAAATCGCACAAAAAACAGGTTGCTACTTGACTATTCTGTTAGTAAAATATTGAATAATTAAAAAATAAAGTTAGTCAAATAGCTTCAATTAAAAATAAATGTACACAAACATATATCCAAATGTATGCTTTATACCTGCACAATATGTAGCTACTTTGTAAAATGTGTTTTTGAGGGACGAGTGTAACCTGGATTAAAGGTGTGGATTGTTTTAACCTGGATGGGGCAGCTGTGGCTGAGTTGTTAGAGCAGTCGTCCTCCAATGCAAGAGTTTGGGGTTGGAATCCACCAGCAGTCACATTGCTAAGTGTCCATGAGCAAGA
>JBBPBX010004292.1:0-20994 GCA_038048925.1 Garcialebias charrua | reverse complement strand
GTCATGTGGATGTAATACTTGTTAATCGTGTGTTTGGTGGGAATATTAATCATTTTCACATCATGAACAGTTAATAATAATAATAATAATAATAATAATGAATTCAATTTATAACGCACTTTTCATTAATGGAAATCTCAAAGTGCTACAAGGTGCAACAGAATTAAATGTCAATAAAACAAATAATAAAACAATTAAAATCAACAACAGTATCAGCTATGATCAAAAGTAGAATCATGAGGAGGTAGAGTATGCTCGGTTGAAAAGAAAGGTCTTCAAGCCGCTCTTAAAGTCAACCACAGACTGTGGGGCTTCAGTTTCTCTGAATCACCTGTAAGTGTCGCCAAAGGAACAAGAACCACAGAAACGTGCGTACGCCAGCCATGGGGCTGGCGTGGAAATGTACTTGGATGCGCACATATTCACGTTCAGTTCAGTTTTGATACATACGGGGTTTTGGGTGGATGGTGACCTACGCAAGGTTTTTGTGCGCACGCACGGTTGATACATGAGGCCCCAGGTTCTTCCTAGGGCTGAACGATTTTGGAAAATAATCTAATTGCGATTTTTTTTCTATAAATTGCGATTTTTTTTTTTTAATACCTTCTCAAGTATTTTTCAACAAATAGAAGCAATAAATCAATCAATCTGTTTTTTAATAAACAATGTCAGTTTTATTTAAAGCAGAGATTACAATAAAGCAAGCAAATGTATGACTTATTTTCACCATTTCTATTTTTTCTTGTTTCATAAACACCATAGTAAACAAGTTAAGTGAATTTCCTAATTACTGTCTAAACTTCACATGACAGTTAATAAATAAATATAAAAAATGATATAAAAAATTAAACTTATTGCTTTCCAGCCAGTAACATCATAAAAAATAAAGTGCAAAAAACAAAGAATCTGCTTTAACCAACCCGTTCTGTGAATTCAAACTCAGTGAACACAAAATAAAAATAATCTAGTATCTGTTCTCATTAAATGTTTTAGATGTAAAAAAGAAAACAAAAAAAAACAACCTTGGAACAATAATGTAAACATTATGGTCAGTCAGTAACAGCAGGATGCAGAACCTTGTGAACAGACTCCAACACCTCAAAATTCTGCCAGGTTGGGATAAGGGAGCATGCATAACAGTCACCTGACAGCAACAGAGAAATGGCTTTGAGCTGCTCTAGCACCCTGGAAATCATTTCTTTGGATCCCTATCTTGTTGGACATTCAGTGATGAGGCTGTGTCCAGAAAGTTTGAGCTCCCTCGGTTCAGTCATTGCTGTTTTCTTCTTCCAATTGTGGGAGAGACACTGTCATCCAGTGCATGTCTTGTAATACAAAATAAAAAATAAATGCATACATTTACATGCTCCACTCTCACACGTGCAAAAATTGAGGACCAGAAAAATCTTCTCACTTTGTTAGTTAAAAACAATGCACAGGTTTTAGCTTTTCCCAGTTTGTCAATGTTAAGTGTATGCAAAATATGATGACTAAATAGCTTCACATTACTGAACATAATAATTAACGTTTTTATTTAAAACAAACAATAAAAAGGATAGTATAATAGTCGTGACAATACGACCAGGTTTGGTAATACACATAATGAGAAATTGCATCACCTCATCTAAATAGCTATGCTAAAGCTAAGCTAAAAATCATTAAACACCGCTAGTTTAAAAAAAAAAACAGCTTGCGCGAAACATGTTACTGGTTCTGTATTAGTTCATATCACTAACGACACAACTGTTTTTTTTAAATCAGATAATGAATGCGCTTTTTCACGCAGAACGTTAGCTTGCTGAGCTAGCTACTAACAGCGCACCGTCAACAACATGCCCGGGCACATGACTAGCTCGCGCTTCGTTTATCTCCCGCTGTCTCTGTGTTTCAGCCTCTAAGATCAGATACACGTTTACATGGGATAACTTACCTGAATTTGTAACTTTTGTTACTTCTGTCGAGCCTGAAGCAACTGTGTTGGAGTGTGCAGTGTCCCCCATCCCTCCTGCTCTGTTTTGCTCTGTTCCGCGCGGCTCACTCCCAAGTCACGTGACCAGTCAAATCGCAGCCCGTGCAATTACAGAATCGCGTTTTAACATATCGCGAGATTATTGCAAATGCGATTAATCGTTCAGCCCTAGTTCTTCCTCTGGGCCTCCTCTCGGTGGGACGTGCCCGGAACACCTCACCAGGGAGACGTCCAGGAGGCATCCTGACCAGATGCCCGAGCCACCTCAACTGGCTCCTTTCGATGTGGAGAAGCAGCGGCTCTACTCTGAGTCCCTCCTGGATGACCGAACTTCTCACCCTATCTCTAAGGGAGAGTCCAGACACCATGCGGAGAAAACTCATTTCAGCCGCTTGTATCCGAGATCTCGTTCTTTCGGTCACAACCCAAAGCTCATGACCATAGATGAGGGTGGGAACGTAGATCGATCGGTAAATTGAGAGCTTTGCCTTTTGACTCAGCTCTCTCTTCACCACGACAGACCGGTACAGCGCCCGCTTCACTGCGGACGCTGCACCTATCCGCCTATCGATCTCACGCTCCAGTTTTCCCTCATTTGTGAACAAGACCCCGAGATACTTAAACTCCTCCACTTGGGGCAGGACCTCCTCCCCGACCCGGAGAGGGCACGCTGCCCTTTTCCGGCTCAAGACCATGGCCTCGGACTTGGAGGAACTGATCCTCATCCCGACCGTATCACACTTGGCTGCAAACCGCTCCAGTGAAAGCTGTAGATCACGACCTGATGAAGCCAATAGGACCTTATCATCTGCAAAAAACAGAGATGTGATTCTAAGGCCACCAAATCGGATCCCCTCAACACCTTGGTTGCGCCTAGAAATTCTGTCCATAAAAGTTATGAACAGAATCGGTGACAAAGGGCAACCTTGACGGAGTCCACTCCCACTGGAAACGAGCCTGACTTACTGCCAGCAATGCGGACCAAGTTTGTTGCATTTCAGTCTTTAATTGTGAAAGTTATAGCTGTTTGAAATTTATGGAATTAAGTGCAAATTTGAGCCCTGGCCACGCCCCTTTAGCATAAACAAAAACACACGCTTTTGATAATTTTTACTGTCCAATGTGTTACGGGCATATTAAAGGGGACCACAGATGCAAAATTCACTTTTTAATGTTTTTTTTACTCAACTTTGGGTATTAACTTCATAAAAAAACAGTCCTTGTGCCAAAAAAATGCACCCAGTGGTTTATTTACTCTAAGTAGATTTATTTATTTTTGATAAATACACCTGGATTCACACTTCCTGCAGTTATTGACGTCACAAGCCGTAGCCAATCACCTCAAACCTGAGTCCAGCCCCTCACCTAGCAACCCCTGGTTAGGCTCAACCCACTTCTGTATTAAACACATGACTGTTGTTTTTCATGATTTCATCTCATCTTTTGTTTATATGTTCTTAATTTCATGTGTACAGCACTTTGTTGCAGCTGTGGTTTTTTTAAATGGCTTTATAAATAAAGTATAATTGTTATTTTTATGTTTTAGTTCAATTTTTAGTGTATTTGCGATCGCTGCCAACGCGCAGCCGGCAAAAATTAAACGAGCGGACCCCCTAGGGACCGGTTGCGACGGGACCCTCTTCCGGCGCGATGGAGCGGAGCTTCAACTGTACAGCCTCATTTCAGCCTCGCAGCAGCCTCGCAGCAGCGAGGACCTTCTCCTTACAGATTAATTTACGGGAGACACTTGGTGAACTTTGTGTTGTCTTGACTGGAACAGCGATAACTCCCAAAATCTCCGCGTGCAACGAGCGGAGCTGGCGAAAACCGGAAGAGGAACAAGCTAACATTAGCTTCGGATTCGGCAGGTCTCATGCTAAAAGGAGCAGCTCATGGCGGCGCGCTCAGACGGGTTTCGGTAAGTTATCTTAAGCTAACACTAACAGTAAGTCAAATGAGTAATAAAAAAGGAGCTAATTTTAAAACAACAACACATTACAGATACTGGCTGTTACAGAGGGCGTAAACAGATCTTTGAAGGGCGTGGACTTCAAGAAACCGGTCGTTCAAAACGAAAGTTAAAAATGGCAGAATTAAAAAGGGTATAATTGATTATCTAAGAATTATTTTGTGTATTAAAATGAATTAATATTGTCAAGATAGCACACAGAAATAACATAAAAATTTTAAATACTTATATGTGGTCTCCTTTAACTAAGTTTGAAGGCAATCCTTCAAAATCCCTAGGAGTTGGTTAAAATCCGCAATTCAAAATGCCAGAAAATGACCCTTTGACCCAAAATGGCCGACTTCCTGTTGGTTTTGGACCAATGCTCCAAGAGACTTTTTCGTAGGTACCGAGAAGATACAGATGTTCACAGAGTTTCAGAATTATCGGGCTAAAAATGGCTTGGGACTGAGGTTTTAAAATATTCTAGGAGGCGCTGTGGAGGCTATTGGACAATTATCATGGACTCCTGTTCAAGGGGTAGGCAATGATCAATTATACTGATTTTGGTACTCCTCGGATCAAAACATGGATTTTAGAACCAAACGTATGGTGACGGCATTACGTCTTACTTTGCCACGTCGCCACGCCTACATGCTCCACCCAAAACGGTCAGTGTTGGAAAGCTTGTTACACTAACATGTCTTCGGTCACTGGACACACTGTCATGCTGATTAGATAACAGGGGTCCAATCGGGACCGTTCAACGTAAAACTTGACACTTCCTTTTGTCAGGGGGCGTGGCTTAAGTGATGTCATGATTTGACCATTCAGTATTGCAGGGGACCGGATGTGGGTCAATCACTGAAGGTTTGATGTACAAACCGGATTCCAAAAAAGTTGGGACACTAAACAAATTGTGAATAAAAAACTGAATGCAATGATGTGGAGATGGCAAATGTCAATATTTTATTCGTAATAGAACATAGATGACAGATCAAAAGTTTAATCTGAGTACATGTAAAATTTTAAAGGAAAAATATGTTTATTCAAAATTTTACATTGGCAACAAATCCCAAAAAAGTTCAGACAAGTAGCAATAAGTGGCTGGAAAAAGGAAATTGAGCATATAACGAACAGCTGGAAGACCAATTAACACTAATTAGGTCAATTCAGATTCAGTTTATTATTGCCATTGTCAATGAACAGGATTCACAGACTAGGAATTTGCTTTGGCATAACGGTGCATAAAATATAGAAACATAAAAAAGATAAACCATAAAACATCAATACAATGGCCCTCATTCACGAACCGTTCGTACGCACAGATTTGTTCTTAAACTGTGCGTACGAGTGATTTAGGATCATTTGCGGCATTCAACAATGTTTTCGTATCCTACGATTTTTTTCAGAAACGAACAAAATTTACGAGTGGTCCGGACCTGTCGTATATTTTAGGAGCGTCAGTCTGCTGTCATCCAGACGGAATTTCTCCACTAATAACTTCATATATCGTTATTTAGAAAATATTTAGAGTTTAAAAAAGTCACGCACCACAATTGGTCTTGACAATAGGTTCTGCTTGAAGCGCTTTGAGATTTTCACTAATGAAAAGCATATCTGTCAAGTCTCCCGTTTTGGCCGGGAAACTACCGTATTTTACCCCTCTTTCCCGTCGTGATCCCGAATTATTATTTTCCCGGAAATCTCCCGTATTATAATATTATTAAAAAAAAAAACATTCCAGTGCCTCTGTCACTAGCCTCGCGAGAACTGCCACCTGCAGTCGCCTCGGTGGCAGTTCTCGCGATGTTAGGGCTGGCGCGGCTGAGAACAAACCCGGAAAAACACAGAGATGGATGTAACGAGAAGTAACGAGAGAGGAGGCGTCCCTGCCAAAAAAGTTAAGACTTCGTGTAAATATGTTGAAAAATGGGACAGCGAATTTATTTTCCTAAAGTTTATTATGCGTTTTAAGATTTGTAACTGCGACTTTAGTCTCATGGGGGAAGGAACGATGTCCGTCAGCATGAAAAATCCGTCAAGCACAAAGGTAGGCTTATCAGATTGTGATCACATAACTGGTTTAAAAGAGGCTGATAGGTAGTTATTTTAGATTTCTTGTAAACCTGTCTTAAAATGTAAGGGGTTCTGGACTTTGGTTGGCTAGTGCAGGGGGCTGCAACCTGCGGCTCTGGAGCCACATGTGGCTCTTTGGTCCCTCAGCAGTGGCTCTTCCAAGCTTTGATCAAAACTAACTTTAAACTGAATTTTATTTGTTCTTATAACAACAAAAAGGGCTAGTTTTAGCAGTTTTTCCTGTCATTTCCTTTGCAAATGTGTGAATACTAGAACTAATAGAAGGAGTAAAACATTTTATTTTTTAATTGGGAAAGATCACATTATTTTTTCCTTCTTTATGATAATCTGGTCTTTTTTAGTCTTAAAATGTAAAAATATCAACAAATCATTAGATATTTTCAGCTTTACAATGGCCAGAAAACTACCGGCCAGAAAATTGTCCTTTAACAAACTTAAAGTGGTCTGTGGGCCACCAGTTGAGAATCCCAGTTGGCTCCAGAAACATTTAATTTAGTGAACAAAGGGGCAGAAATGGCTCTTTTGATCATAAAGGTTGTAGATCCCTGGCCTAGTGGGGTGGCTCGGCGTACCCGGCAGAAAATTTCCCTTATTTTTAAATCCAAAACTTGACAGGTATGATGAAAAGCGCGTTATAAATTGAATTCATTATTATTATTATTATTAAATTATATTTTTAAATGTAATAATGACTAACGGATTAAAGTATTTAAATTAAAATCAATTTGTTATCAATGCCGTTTTCTAACACTACAATATTAATATGAAGATCTCAAACTAAAACCAACTTAAATTATGAATTAATTTAAGTTTAATTCGTCTCGGTAACGCAGACTTCGGTAACGCAGACTTTAGGTTGACCTCCTCCTGTTTCATTCATAGCTGTCATGTAGCTCAATCAGTAAAGCGTTGTGTCGCAGTGCAGAACTTTATGGGTTCGAGTCCCACATGGGACAACATTTTTTTTTCTCCTTTTAATTCATTCCAGATTTAAAAAACACAAGAAAACTATTTACAATACAACAAGAAATGAAGCATAAAGTCTTTTTAATCTGGAATGAATAAATAATCTAAAGAAGGAAGGAAAAAAAATAGGCATACCTTGTGGGAATCGAACCCACGAAATCTTGATAACAGTGCAACGTTTTAACCAGTTAGCCACCAGTACACGTGTATATTTTAAGGTCCACATTTCTTATAAACAAACATTCTTTGGCATTAGTTGGTCATTTACTCCCATGAGTGACGATGCTAATGAGGACAGATTTACTTTTCTCGATCAAGGAGAGCAGAACTTCAATCTCCGCACCGGTAGAGTTCTCCTTTTTTACTTTTCGCTGTCATTTTATGCACGAACACGTTTTGCCTCCGAGGCAGGAAACGTAGCCTTATATGGTGTTTTGAGGGGTGGGAATTATGTAAATGACCTCTCGCGTGCACGCGCAGCTGTTTAGAACAGGTGGGATTCATCATATTTACGCAACCCATTTACACACGTTTCCTCAGGATAGAAGACTTTGTTGAATCTGACGTGGCATGTTCGTATGAACGCTTCGTACGAACAAAAGTAGGAGAAATTTAGGATAAAAATACGAACATTTTCGTGAATGAGGGCCAATATTCAGTGAACAAAACCTACTAAAAACAGTACAATTAGAGTGGTGCAATCAAAATACAGTGATACAGTGATTCCCAATCACAATACAAAATACAGCGACCAAGGCAAGTTATGAGGTAACATGGTTATGAGTGTTCAAAAGTCTGACAGCAGAGGGGAATTGACAACATGATTGGGTATAAAAAGAGCTTCTCAGAGTGTCAGTGTCTCTCAGAAGCCAAGGTGGTAAGAGGATCACCAATTTCATCAATAGCCGTGTTTCCATCAAGGTTTCTTGATACGCATTTTGAAGTATCGCATCAGAAAAGCTGAATGGAAACGGCACGATTCGAATTAACTTCCTCTAATTCGCAAAAAAGTTGATACGCTCGCTTGAGGTGGTTTTTGGGTTTTTCGAATCAGAGCCGATGCGCAAAACGAGAGATGGAAACAGATTTGCCGACTCAGTTCTGCCGTAGCGAACATTCACGTCATGTGTCTGATCAGCTGTTTCCGCTCCGGACAACATGTAACATCGCTAAAACTAATTGGCATGACAGAATAAATACAACTTGCCCGATAGCAACACATACCTGAAATATTCTCTCCATTTTGCCGAGATGTGTGGTCGGGTCCTGTTTTCAACCGCTACTTTCTGTTTACTGTAGACATGCATAACGCTGACGTCTGACGTAATGACGCTGACGTCTGACGTAATGCCGCTTTGCGTGGCCTGGTGGATACGCCTCAAGCCAGTTGATGGAAACACTTCTGATTCGCATTAATTTGTATTTACATTTTTGCAAAATTTCAAAAATTCGCTCAAAATTCGAATTGAAAATAGATGGAAACACGGTTATTGTTGCGCAGAAAGATAGTGTAGCATACTAGGATGGTGTTACCCAGCGTAAAATAGCAAAGACTTTTAAGTTATCATCAACCGTGTATAACATCATCAAAAGATTCAGAGCATCTGGAACAATTGCTATGCGTAAGGGTCAAGGCCGTAAAACTCTACTGGATGCTTGTGATCTCCGGGCCCTTAAAGTCCAGTGTTTCCCCTACCATTATATAGGTGGGGCGCCCCGCCCCCTCAACAGAACCGAGCGCCCCGCTTACCCAACGCTCCAAACACCTGTCGGCACTGATGTAATGCTAAACTAGCAGCTCGCACTGCAGGTGCACTAGCTGAAAAAAAACAACATAAAAGCAGCCTCATGCTGAACACTCAGCTGACACCCCCCACCCACCACACATACACGCGCACGGCTCACGTTTCTCATCCCCACGGATGGGAAAAAAAAAAAATGAACGCGTGGCTGAAATGTGTCTCTGCTCGGCTCCAGCTGCGTGCGGCTCCACATACACACACACACTGAGCGCGCGGCTCACCCTAGTCTCACCTCCACCGAAAAATAAATAAATAAAACTGAACACGGCTGAAATGTTTGGCTCTCCTCTGCTCTTAAAACTGCACGCTTTTGGCTTTGTCTCTCAGCCCCATGAAAACAAGCCCAAAACAAGCCCAACTGGCAACCCGCCCAATTGTGTAAAACAAGGGCCGTTTTTAAACAGTATAAACATACAGTTATTATGGCATTACATATAGCAAAATTATGCTAAAGTCTTTGAAGAACATATCCACTCTAAAAAATAAAAATACATTTGGCATATTTATACAAATTAATCCCATTAAGGCTCTGGGACTCATTTACCAGAGAGACCTGAATTTTAAACTAAGAGTGATGACAACAGTGGACAACGACAACAACAGACAATCATAAAGGATGCGTACAAATTAAAAAATAAAATTAAAATTAAACAGCAAACTCATAGTAAGCTAAGTCAACAAAAAACTTTCTTTAATCTCTATCCTGAATCATGCTTTAAGTGTGTGCTCTTTCTCCCATTCTTTATTATATTTTTCCCATATTTCCTCCACTTATTGGAGCTCATTTTAATGTGGTCTTGTCACTCTAGATCAGGGGTCTGCAACCTGCGGCTCAGGAGCCACATGCGGCTCTTTGGTCCCTCTGCAGCGGCTCTTTCAAGCTTTGACCAAAACTGACATAAAACTGAATTTTATTGGTTCTTATAACAACTGGAAGGGTTAGTTTTAGAAGTTTTCCTACATTACAAGGAGTAAAACATACTTTCACTTTATGCTTTATTTCTTTTAAGTAGGATACCTAATTTTTCTACAGTTAAAAAAATAAATCACATAGGCCTGCATAGTTTATCGTTTTAGTTTTTAGAAACTGGGCAAAACTATATAAATTTTTCCTTCTTTACAAGAATCTTGTCTTTTATTTTATCTTAAAATGTAAAAATAGCAGTAAATGTTAAAAATCATTAGAAATTTTTAGTTTTATAAAGTCACTCCTGCTGGCCAGAAAAACGTCCTCCAACAAACTTAAAGTGGTCCGTGGGCCACCAGTTGAAAATCCCAGTTGCAGCAGGTGTTGTGGCTCCGGTCACGTTTAATTTAGTGAACAAAGGAGCAGAAATGGCTCTTTGGATCGAAAAGGTTGCAGACCCCTGCTCTAGACAAATAATAAAGAACAAATAATAACAAGCCCAAACAAGCGAAGTTACTTTCAAAACAAGCCCAAGAAACCGCAACAACGCTGCGCAGCTCAGGACGTGTCTCTGTCCGTCCCCCACCCCCACCCCGCCATGGCAGGTTATGTAGGGGAAACACTGAAGTCCATGACCCACCATGTTTTCAAATTGCATCGCCATTAATATTTATTAGTTTATTTAAAAATAAAACAGGAGCGTTTATTTATATTGTAGAGAAATAATGCTAAATGTGTTATTTCATGATTTGGGGACCAAAAAACATGCTTGTTAGGCTGATTGGTGACTCTAAATTGACCCTAGGTGTGAGTGTGAGAGTGGATGGTTGTTTGGTGTGAGTGAGACAGGTCCCTCTTGTAAATGAGTCCCCGTGACTCAACGAGGCTAGCCTGTATAAATAAAGGTTGAATGAATGAATTTATAGCAGATTTTTGCCGCAGCTCCGGGAAAATCTGCCCCTCTCCATATATGGGCATTGACATCACTGAAGTATCCGCCTTGGAGTTATAGACGGAGTTATATCAAGCATGCATCAACTTCTGACCAGAGAATACAACTAATAAAAACGATGTGTGGGACAAACGTCAGACTTTTACAAGTAGTCGTGTTGTGTCATTTTAATATTTCCTCAGTAATAATTGTACAACTGGCTGCTGATCAGTACAGCAGCACCATCTCCCTCCGTTGCTCAGAGAGGGGGAAAAAAAAGCGAAACATATTTAAAGACCGTGTAAAGTGAAATTAAATGTGTGTTTTTATTTTGTCACACGGCATAAATATGTGTTATTAATCACCCATATAAATCTGACTGATTAAAAACATTGATTTCCTTATAAAATTAAGTCTCAAAAATCATGAAAAAACATGATTTTGCCTTGCCCTAGAACGCTGGGGGCGTGTCAGCGCGTGGGCGTGGTTTCAGCGCAGTACTGCACTCATGTCCTTTTCCTGCCCTGAGCGAGAGGCAGACAAGGAGCAGCAGTAAACCTGCTCTGTTTTTATCTGAGTTCTGGCCGGTCACCTCGCATGCGGGGTCTGTGTTGGTGATTAAAAAGAGTAATCACGTTGATAAGTTATCTCATCTCTGTGTCAGCAGAGTCACGGCGCTCTCACACACACACACACACACACACACACACACACACACACACACACACACACACACACACACACACACACACACACGCGCGCGGGGGGGCTCGGATGTGAAAACAGGTGCAGGTCGCTCCAGCAGCAAAAGACAGAGGGCTGCGCAGCGGTTTTCTGTGTTTATATGTTCATGAAAACTTTAAAAAAATAAATTAAAAACAGGGAGCGCTTCTCCTTCAGAGCAGACCTGCACACCAGGAAATATTTAGAACCTGGTGCAGCCTCGTTGGACATGACTTTAGTTCACTCGTGACAAGTTCATTCCTCCTCGGAGGAGGAGGAAGCGAATGGTGACAGCTTCAAGTGATCACTTGACTTTTGGCAAAAAAAAAAAAGAAATGTCACAATGGAGCGGCTGCAGTCCATGCGTAAAAGGAGTGAGAGTACAGGAGGGAGACGGTCGGTAGCGAGTGAACGGCTCCACCGAAGAACGCATTTATATGGCTGGAGCTGCAGGGGGTGGGGCTATACTAATGAGGACCGCGTGACGAAACGCGGTCACGTTTAAAACACGCCTAAAAAATCCTGAAATAGAAATATGTTTATACGCAGTTTGCTCTATAACTCCAAAATTAATTGAGCTACAATTTTGAGACTTTTTACTCATTTACAAGATTACAATTATCACATTTATAATGTTTATTGAAGAAAATGTTGAAATTCACTTTACACGATCTTTAATATTCCCTTGTTAATAAATCTGCCTGTTGATTAATCCTGCTGTCGCTCACTGATGTCTATCATATTCTGAGCGCGCATCCACTTTTTATTTTCTCCCCGTGACCTGACAGCCAGGTCGGGAGTAGCTACATAATTAAAAAGGCAGCCGCAGAGGAGCTCTGAGCACGCGTGCTTCCCACAAGGCTGGAGCCGAGCTCTTGAGTCGGCACCACGAAGGAACGCGGAGCCGGGGAGAAGATGCGCGGCTGGCTCGGCTCATGGGCAGAGGAGCGAGTGAGAGAAGCAACAGTTTTAACCGCAGCACGAAGGAACTTCAAAGGTGACCAGCGGAACGCGGAGCCTGGGGAGAAGACGCGTAGCTGGCTCCTCTGAGGCTCATGGGCAGAGGAGCGAGTGAGAGCAGCAACAGTTTTAACCGTAGCGGTGTTATATCTTATTAAAAAGTTCTAAAAAATAAATAAAAACAGAGCGCTGGTCCAGCTGTACACACAACTGCACCAGGAAATATTTAGAGATCACGCATCCACGTAGGACACGAGTTTAACTGCAGTTCTCTCATAAACCTCCATGGCGAACTCACTCCTGCCTTCTGAGGGGGAGACTTTACTGACGTCACTTCACACTTCGGCAATCTTCGGCCGGGTTTCCGGATTCATCCGGGACTCGTGTTTTTTTTTTTTTTTTTTTTTAACGCTCGCCTGGCCCAATTGCAAAAATGAAAATAGACATCATATTCTACTACAGTAATTGTCCAATATGGTGAATTGTTACTGTCATGGTGGGTGTTGTCCTTTAAACGTCATTGCACCTCAAATAGGAATGCCACTGTCAAGGAAATAACAGAATGGGTTCAGGAATACTTCCAGAAAGCATTGTCAGTGAGCACAATCCACCGTGCCATCCACCGTTGCCAGCTGATACTCTACAGTGCAAAGAGAAAGCCATTTCTAAGTAAGCTCCACAAGCTCAGACGTTTGAACTGGGCCAGTGGTCATTTAAAAAGGAGTGTAGCAAAATGGAAGACTGTTCTGTGGTGTTATGCCGGGTATATACCAAACGCGTCAAAACGCTCTTGCCGCACCCTTTTGGCCGCTTGTCACCAGAATCTGTTCACACTGAAGACGCGTCTGATGACGCACAGTGGGAGGAGCATCTTGGTCCTTTTCCGGTCGGTTTGTTTTATTTCTTGTACACCGGGCAGATGAAATCAGCTGTACGTGAGCCTCGTTACTACTTGAGTGGGTTTTCTACGAGCCGAACTGCAGCTCCGAAAGTCTTTGTTGAGATTAAAACGTTTTTTTTTTATGTTTGGGGTGATCGTACGCTCGAGCGGACAGCGGCAACTGTAAAAATGCCAAGTTTCTTACCGGAGCTGGTTTCTTCATGGAGGCTCGTTGGGGTAAGTTTAAAAAGTCCAAAAGTCGGGGCGGCCGTGGCGTAGTGGTAAGGGCAGTCGTCTCCCGATCGGAAAGTTGGCGGTTCGACTCCCGGGACCCGCACCATGTGTCGTTGTGTCCTTGGGCAAGACACTTAACCCTGAGTTGCTCCCGGTAGGACTGGAAAGCACCTTGCATGGTAGTCTGCCGCCACCGGTTTATGAATGTGTGTAGCATTCAATATATGTGTAGCACTTTGAGATTTTCAGTAATGAAAAGTGCGTTATAAATTGAATTAATTATCCATCCATCCATCCATTTTCTTCCGCTTATCCGGGGTCGGGTCGCGGGGGTAGCAGCCTAAGTAGGGAGGCCCAGACTTCCCTCTCCCCAGCCACTTGGAGCAGCTCCTCTGGGGGAATCCCAAGGCGTTCCCAGGCCAGCCGAGAAACATAGTCCCTCCAGCGTATCCTGGGTCTTCCTCTGGGTCTCCTCCCGGTGGGACATGCCCGGAACACCTCACCAGGGAGGCGTCCAGGAGGCATCCTAACCAGATGCCCGAGCCACCTCAACTGGCTCCTCTCGATGTGGAGAAGCAGCGGCTCTACTCCGAGTCCCTCCCGGATGACCGAGCTTCTCACCCTATCTCTAAGGGAGATTAATTAATGAATTTATTATTATTATTATTTAAAAAAGTCCCGTCGTTGTGCCGCCGCTTTGGTGTGGGGGATAAGCGCGGCACATGTGAGGCTGGGCCTCTCTGCAGGCGTCGCGGGTTCGCGTCCCAGACCCGACGAGCTATTTTCTGCAGTGTCTCTCCCCTCTCTCTACCCGTTTCACCCTCATCCTCTACAACACATGTGTCAAACTCTTGGCCCGCGGGCCAGATGTGGCCCGCCATGTCATTTTATCTGGCCCGCGAGAGCTTAATTAAAAAGTTTTGAGTGTCTAAAAATTAATACGAGCGAGTTTTGACCAAAAACTACATTTCCCACAATGCCTTTCGACACGGCAGCCCCACAATGCCTTTCGACTACGGTAGCCGAGGCAGTGTTTCTACCTTCATGCCAACGAGTGGAATTGAGATATAAATAATGATCCCAACATGTCCAGAAAGAGAAAAGTTGATACAGACGCAAGTTTCAAGAAAGATGGGAAGGCGAATACTTGTTTGTGCTTCCAGGAGAAAGACCGGTATGTCTTTTGTGTTACGAGGCGGTGTCGGTTTTGAAACCAAACACGGAGCTAAGTACGCTAAAGCTAGCCTTCAAGAAAAGCAACACATTCTGCCAAGAATTAAAAGGCAAACTGCAGTCGCAGCAGAGTTTGTTCATGAAACCCACAGCCAAAAACGAGGCTGCAGTGAAAGCTAGCTTCAAAGTGGCTGTGTGACTTTGCTGTGTTGTGCGACATAACCGACCATCTCGCCCAGCTGAATCAGAAGCTGCAGGGACGCAAACAAGTCATCACGCAGATGTCCGACGCGATCACGGCTTTCCTGCGAAAATTGGACTTATGGATGTGGCAAGTGAAACAGGACAATCTTGTCCACTTTCCTGTTTGTCAGGTTAGCATTTTCTTAAAATTTAATTCAAATATATCCTGATGCATTCTCAATAATCCAGGTAGAAAAATCTAAAAAAGCTAAGTGTGGTCCTCTGGACATTCAAAAAAACAAAACAAAAAACAGGTGATTATTTCAGCCACCTAAAATAATATGTTCCCCTTCCTTGGATGGTTTCTTTTCACAAAGATGGCCTCTTTTACTCGTCTCTCAAACCATTGTTCCTCTCTATCAAGGATGTGAACATCTTCATCCCTGAAAGATGAAGTTTTGTTTTGTTTTTTAAATGTCCAGAGGACCAGACTTAGCTTTTTTAGATTAATTAAAATATAATAAAATGTAATTCAACAAAGAAGAAGAAAATTTCAACTGTGTGCAATTTAATGATTGTGCTTGCATTTTGTTTTGTGTTTATCATTTTCAGAACATGATCAATCATAGAGAGAGAATCCACTTGGTGTGTTCAAGGACAGGCAGCATCTCCTCATCAAAGACTAACCAAACAACTTGAGTACGGTAATATAGTTGTGAACTGAGTCAACCTTTATTTTGGTATGTGTATGCACACAAATTGTTGTCATTCACAGTTGGATGCAAGGCTGTGTGTAGCCTTTTTGGGTGAGATGCTACATGTGTCATACATGTTCTTTGCAGCTCAGTTTTATGTTTTTTTTTTTATTAACTTGGACAATTTCATCCTTCATTAATGGAGTTATGTGGGTTTTCATAAGCTGACAAATTTTAAAAGGATTTATGTTAGAGCAACAAGCAAACAGATGTTTTCTATGCAACTGTAATTGTCAGTTGAATAAGTTATAATAAATGAGTTATTCAACATTAAGGAGTACGGTAGTTACATTTATTTTACATTACATTAGATTACATTTAGTTACATTTATAAGTTACATCTGGCCCTTCAAGGTCAGCCATTATGCCGATGTGGCCCTCGGTGAAAATGAGTTTGACACCCCTGCTCTACAATAAAGGTCACTAGAGCCCAAAAATGTAAATAATAATAATTTTTTTTTTTAAGTCCCGTCGTCGTTGCATCATCACATAGTAGAGACTCTCCCGATTGGTTGCTGCAGCACGTCGAGCGTCAAAAGTTCAAATATTTGAACTTTGGCTGCTCGACGCGTCGGCTGCTTCGGATGTGTCGCGTGCGCGGAAAAAAGATGCAGTGCGCTGCCGCGCCGCTTAACTAGCTCAAAATGCGCCGATTCACGATTCGACGCACCTCCACATAGACTTTCAATGTAAACCGGCCGCTTCCGCTGCCCGAAACACGTCTGGTAGGTACCCGGCATTATGTACCCTGGGGGTGAGACAGTTTTAAAAACATCATTATTTAGTTTAGGTTGGCTGCAGTCTGCTAAAAACACCAGCAGCCTGCTGTAGCACCTTTTTTTTACTCAACCTTAATTAACTCTGCTGAAACACCTGTTGATTCTCTGCCTTTTAAATACCTGAGGCTGAGCCCTACAGAGTGTGGAGGTTTGATGGTTGCCAGTTGAGGTTGGTGGACGCAAGCAAGGGCTTGTTGGAACAACTTGAGATCCTTTGAAAGGTAAACCAAGTTTGATTAAGGCAGCTGTAGTGTTGCATATGTGTGTGTGTTCAGTAGTGTCCTCCACCCACCTGGCCACTGTGTGTTGAGCTCCCATGTGGAGTTTGTGTTGGAGCTCTATTAGGAGCTCGTGTGACCTCTAGTTGAGCTAAGAGGTGAGGACTCTGATTTAACTCAATGTGTGTGTGTGTGTGAAGGCTTGATGCAGACAAGGATTGACTTGTTAATCAAGTAGAGGCTTGTGTAGGACAAACACAAGAAATCAGCTGGTTCATAGGGGAACTTGCTGAAGATACACTCCAGGTAAACTGAGTGCTGAGAAACAGCCATGGTGTTGTATTGATAACAAACACTGGGAGACCTCCACCCTCCCTGTTTGTTTGTGGGTTTGCTCCTGTGGGAGTAGATGTTGAGGTTTTTGCTCTTAAAGCAACTCTAGTTATTAATTAGAGACCTACGTGGGTTGAAACACCTTAAGTGTTTGTATAACTCTGGCCTAGATTGGAAGGTGTGAGCCTGTGCCGCTGAGGCCTGACTGAGTTTATTTTGAAGACGTTGAGGGCAGTGTTTGAGATGCTGTCCAAGAGGGGGACAGCTGAGGTTAACGGTGAGAGGCTGTTACCTTTTTTCTTCTTTTTTCTTTTATTTGTACTTTAATGATTTGGTAAGTGCTAGTAGTCTTATTTTTGCCTTTTGTTTGATTAGAGGGACTTTTGATAAGGTAGATCGTCACCTGGGGAGACACGACGGCCCTGTACACGGCTGGGCTTGCCTTGGTGGCGTTTTATTGCTTTTGGCCAGACTCACCGGTCCACTTTTGTGTTTATACTTTCAATTTTTATTATTATTTAGTTTCCTTTGTATGCTGAGCCAGAAGAGGACGCTCCAGTCCTGGTGGGAGAATTCAGGGAGGACCTTGCTAGCTTGGAGTGCTTTATTTTAGGTTCAATAAAATTTTGTTTGTCTTTTTTGTGTCCAGTGTCCACTTTGTATGTTTTGGTCCTAACGGGTCGTAACATGTGGTCAGATGAGTCACGATTTGAAGTTCTTTATGGAACACTGGGATGCCATGTCATCTGGACCAGAGAGGACAAGGATAGCCCAAGTTGTTATCAACGCTCTGTTCAGAAGCCTGCATCACTGATGGTATGGGGTTGCATGAGCGCTTGTGGCATGGGCAGCTTGCATGTCTGGAAAGGCACCATTAATGCAGAGAACTATGTTCAGGTTCTAGAACAACATATGCTCCCATCTAGACGTCATCTCTTTCAGGGAAGACCCTGCATTTTTCAACAAGATAATGCCAGACCACATTCTGCAGCAATCACAACATCATGGCTACGTAGGAGAAGGATCCGGGTACTGAAATGTCCAGCCTGCAGTCCAGATCTTTCACCTATAGAGAACATTTGGCGCATCATAAAGAGGAAGGTGCGACAAAGAAGGCCCAAGACGATTGAACAGTTAGAGGCCTGTATTAGACATGAATGGGAGAGCATTCCTATTTCTAAACTTGAGAAACTGGTCTCCTCTGTCCCCAGACGTCTGTTGAGTGTTGTAAGAAGAAGGGGGGATGCCACACAGTGGTAAAAATGGACTTGTCCCAACTTTTTGGGATTTGTTGACACCATGAAATTTTGAAACAACATATTTTCCCCTTAAAATGATACATTATCTCAGTTTAAACTTTTGATCTGTGATTTGTGTTATATTCTGAATAAAATATTAGATGTTGGCACCTCCACATCATTGCATTCAGTTTTTATTCACAATTTGTTTAGTGTCCCAACTTTTTGGGAATTCGGTTTGTATCAATTGTATTAAAATAAAGGCAGGAAAAGGTTACAATTTACAGCACTGGCTCTCTGACATGATCAGCATCCAAAAGAGAGAGCGGTGTCCCGTGTCATTACTTACTTATGCCTCTTTTCCATTCGCTCGGTGCAGATCGGATCAGTTTAGTTCAGTTCGGATCGGCTCACATTAGTTGTGTTTCCATTAAACTTATGGACCCCTTCTGTGGGTGGTGTCTAGAATCCTACTCGTCTTACCACGTGGTGGCGGTAGTGTTCCCTTAAGGTACTTACTATACACCACTACACGTTAGAAGAAGAACACCCTGCAGGACTTTGTCTCACCACCTTGTGGCGGTAATGTCCCTTGAGCTATTTACTTGCTATAATGGACCTTACCAAGCTCTGCCCAGAAACGCCCCCTAAGCTCCAACTTGGCTATATGTCTCCCAAGCGCAGCATTGGTGTCAATGGAAAATATGGCGTCGACTGACTCAGCAGGGTATTTCTGAGTCGAATAGTGTATCATTTCTGCCAGATTCCAACAAAATATCAGCCATGACAATGGACAGGGGAACCAACAAGTTCATGTTATTTTTTTTTTGGACGTTATCAAGTTGTTTGATCCACGCGATGCCTCCAACAGCGTGCGCGTCACCGCTAATGCTACTGTCTGATGAGGAAAACATCAGCTCCTCACACGCTCAGGCTCAGCATTATTACAGCTGTGGACAGGATCACTGATGCCTATTGTCCTGCAAGGCTGGGTAAGTCAGGCATTCATGGTTTTGAGGGTTACTTTTGAAATCAGCGATTTCTATTGTTGGCAAAAGTTTGTGTGCCTTGGTCGCAAAGCTAATGCTAACTGTAATCTCCATTCATTCCTTAAGTGGTTGGTTAGCCGTTGCTGCTTTAGCTGCTAAACACGCCGACAGCGACTTTTGTGAGGGCAAACGAGCTCAGCCGTTCGGTGTGTTAGTTAAAATCCAGCCTTCGTGTCACGATTTTGTGCAGTTTTAGGTGAAATCGACAGTAGAGCTCGTTGTGTTAGCTAGCTCATGTGGAGTTAGCAGAGCTGTTTCTTCCCAACTTCCAGGACGTTCAGTGAACTGTGGCTTTCTCTCATCGTGACCGCGTGTTGTTAACTAGCAGGTTTCAAAAGCAGGTCAACCCTTCTCTGCTGGTGAAAGAAATAATTGTTCAGTTTTGTGGTCGTGCACAAGCTTTGATCCAAGCAAGGCATTCAGTTTCACATATAGGGAAACGGTGAATTTTACTTCCACAAATACGGTCAGGGTACCTGACATCTCCTGTACAGATACCCCACTGACGGTGGAGGAGCATTTTTCCAGCCCTGACGCAAAAAAATTCTGCACGTATGCTAGCTAGCAATGTAAGTAGCATGTGGTGCCGGTCTCACAAACGCTACCGTAGCGTTTGTTTTGTGAGACCGGCACGCACGTGGAAGCTGCGCTGTGACGTATTATGAGCATTAGCCAATGAAACGCGGCCCTGTGGGCGGAGCTTGGTAAGGTCCATGGAGTTCCCTCTGAGAATTAACTTTTAAACCAGTCATAATCTTACTTTCATGCCTTTTCAGCTTGTTTTAAACCCATTTGTTTTCCGTTTTATGTTTCATTATAATAAAGATGTTTAAAAATATCCTCACTTGTATTATTTTCAGATATGCACAAGGTTCCTGTTAAATCTGCTAAACACATCACACTCTTCTGTAATCAGTGAAACTATTTTTACAGTAAGCTACAGATTAGGAATTAATTAGGTTTTAATTTGCCCTGTAATATTAAAATTTAGTATTTCATTAAATTTAAACGTAATATTTTGTTAGGGATAATTCAAAGTCAAATGCAAAGGGATAATTTGGTTTAAACGGTCCCTTACACATGAAAAGCTTGTTTCTTTAAACGTAAAAACAAAGTATCCATCCATCCATTTTCTTCCGCTTATCCGGGGTCGGGTCGCGGGGGTAGCAGCCTAAGTAGGGAGGCCCAGACTTCCCTCTCCCCAGCCACTTGGAGCAGCTCCTCTGGGGGAATCCCAAGGCGTTCCCAGGCCAGCCGAGAAACATAGTCCCTCCAGCGTGTCCTGGGTCTTCCTCTGGGTCTCCTCCCGGTGGGACATGCCCGGAACACCTCACCAGGGAGGCGTCCAGGAGGCATCCTAACCAGATGCCCGAGCCACCTCAACTGGCTCCTCTCGATGTGGAGAAGCAGCGGCTCTACTCCGAGTCCCTCCCGGATGACTGAGCTTCTCACCCTATCTCTAAGGGAGAGTCCAGACACCCTGCGGAGAAAACTCATTTCAGCCGCTTGTATCCGAGATCTCGTTCTTTCGGTCATAACCCAGAGCTCATGACCATAGATGAGGGTGGGAACGTAGATCGATCGGTAAATTGAGAGCTTTGCCTTTTGACTCAGCTCTCTCTTCACCACGACAGACCGGTACAGCGCCCGCTTCACTGCGGATGCTGCACCTATCCGCCTATCGATCTCACGCTCCAGTTTTCCCTCATTCGTGAACAAGACCCCGAGATACTTAAACTCCTCCACTTGGGGCAGGACCTCCTCCCCGACCCGGAGAAGGCATGCTACCCTTTTCCGGCTCAAGACCATGGCCTCGGATTTGGAGGAACTGATCCTCATCCCGGCC
>JBBPBX010004291.1:48625-65421 GCA_038048925.1 Garcialebias charrua | reverse complement strand
TATATATATTGTATATATATATATATATATTGTATATATGCATTTGTTGTTGGATGTAACTGGGACCCCGTGTACATAATCTCGTTTTCATCACATGTACCACATGCGGTGCGAATGACAATAAAGACTCTCTGACTCTGATATAAACTCCACCCAGAAAGGCACTTGGACCGGGATTTGAACCAGGGCAACCTGCTCACTGAGAGGCAGAAGCTCTACCAACTGTGCCACCGTGCTGCCTGTTGGATTTTATACCTGGATTACTGAGCATGAACTTTGGTGTTTTGAACCACTTTGGCATGGCGGTCTCTGAGGAGAGGGCGGGCCCCGGAGGCCATCTTAGCACCAGCAAACTGTTTTTTTCAACTATGGAATATGCTGTTTGTTTGGTGGCTCCTCAGATTGAAGAAGTCCTTTGGATAAAGGATAAAGTGTCTCAGCAAAAAAAAAACCATCCAGATGACCTGACTGAACCTTGTTGGATTCTGAGAAAGGTCATACTTTCAATCGTTTCAAGTCTGGACTTCTGAATTTCCCTGAATGTTGGTTTAGATCAGTCATCTCTTCATCTCTTACAAACTGCCCAGAATGCAGCAGCCCATCTTCTGACTGGTACAAAGAAGTGAGAACATGTAACTAGTAACATTCAGTTTTACACTCAAATTTTCAGGTTTTAAATGGTCTTGCCCCACCATATTTAACTTATCTTAACATCTATACACCAGGTAGAGCATGTGAGTCTACCAGTCAGTTTATGTGACATCTCACTGAGCTGCAACTAGTTGACAAAACACATTCATCATGAGGGAGTCTCCTAAATATCTCCAGGGATGTCTTGGATGACTTTTATGAGATTCTAAACCTCGATGAATCAGTCACTGAGGTACAGAGCCCTTTTCTTGAGTTTTGCACATGTTCAAAAAATGTGTGCGAGAACATTTCTCTCCAAATAGTTACAAAGAAAAATGGAGGCATCTCCATCCTATCTGGAGCTGAATTTTGATACCTGCACGAGTGCTGTTTTCTGAGAGAAAACATCCAAGGCAAATATCTAGCTCTAAAAAATAAAAACATGCAGATGATATTTATTTAATCCTCCAAATCAGACTCTTTATTTCAAATGCGCACTCCAGCACATTAAATCATAAACATGGGGGGGGATGTGGGTAGAAAAAATGCTGAAGTGGACAATGTGCGCTTGTCCAAAAAATGCAATTTTGCAAGTTGTGCACACAAAGTCTGATTATGAAATACTTACAACTCAAAATGCAGACAAATAGCTAGTCAGCCACTTGGTTAATAATAACACTCAGATTTCAGTATTCACTTTTTTCTCTCGCAATGTTGAAATCAGCTCGTCTCAACAGTCACTGCTCAGACACCACTTTTCTCCTGGGTGTTCCAAAATCCAAATGAAAAAAAAAATATGGAAAGGCCGTCAGATATTCACAGTGCCCAGTTCAACTTCATGGAACAATTTACCTTTCAGTCAACACAGAGCTCAGCCTATTGACTTTTAAGTCAGCGCTTAAGACCCATCTTCTTAATATAGCTTTGATTTAGAGAGCATGATAATGCAGCTGAAGCCTGCCAGCTGACTCCCAGAGCCAGGATCTGCTCACATTCCGTCTGCCGGTCCACGGGTTAAAAATAGGCAGCAAACTGGGTGACACAGATCTCGCTAGGCTAATTTAACACAGCCACTCAATCAAAAATAGATTAGATAACAAAATATGGGTAAATTCAAGTAATGTGTACTAAACTGAATTTAGGGGGCGTGAAAACTCACAGACCGACTCTGGACAGTGGCATCTCGGTTCGACCTCGAAGAAGAAGAAGCTAAATAAAAAGTCAAATCCACAGAGTGACTGTTTGACTTGTTAGCAGGGTTAGCTTTCTGGCTAGCATGCTAGTAGTTATATCAGCAGTTCAGTATGAGCATGCTAAACCCATGCGTGACCACGACGGGTTCAACGGCGGAATTCTTTTCTAATAGCCTTGGTAAAATTTTGAGAGGAAAGTTGCTTTTACTCGAAAAGAAGAAAGTAACACTGTAGCGGGCACTGCCCTGTTATCACCCCTTCAGCTAAGCCTCCGAGTCTACTCCACTCCGGGGATTGAGATGTAAACAACTAGGCCCGCTGCAGCTGGGGTGTATCCGGGGACATTTAAACTACTGCTGCATTCACTTCCTGTTTTAAGAAGTTTAAAGCAATTACCTTTTCAGAGCAGCGTTTGCTCAACTTGCTGTGGAAAAAAACGGGAGCGAAGTGTGGAAAATCGAGTTCTGTCTGGCAGATAGGCGGAAGCTAAGCGGCTACAGAGGTGCTTATCGATGACGTCACGTCCGCCTTTCTCACGCACCCTCCTCTCCCTTTAAAGAAAAACATGTAATTTCACATAAAAGTTCGTTTTTTGTGTATATCTATCTTAATGACATTTTTTAACCAAATTATTTGCAGATAGCTGTCCTCGTCCTGACGCGTCCCTCTGGGGGTTCTGTGGGGGGTACTGGGGTACCAGGCCCTTTGATAAGGGCTGTTATTAGGTCCCTGTACGACCGGTGTCAGAGCTTGGTCCGCATTGCCGGCAGTAAGTCAGGCTCGTTTCCGGTGAGAGTTGGACTCCGCCAAGGTTGCCCTTTGTCACCGATTCTGTTCATAACTTTTATGGACAGAATTTCTAGGCGCAGCCAAGGTGTTGAGAGGATCCGTTTTGGTGGCCTTATGCCTCTTACCCACCGCACAACTGCAAACGCTCCTGCCGTCCCCTTTTTGCCGCTGGTCACGGTCCCACTGAACCACTGAACACCGTCTGATGACGTACACTAGGGGGTAGCAGAGGGAGGGGTCTCTGGCTTGTTTTCCGGGTTCAGTTGTTGTTTTAACTGCACCTCCGACGGTCTTCGATGAGATTAAAACTTTTTTTTATGTTTGGGGTGATCTACACTGGAGAGGACAGCAGCCTGTCAGCAGCAACTGTAAAAATGCCACGTTTCTTACCGGAGTTTGGGTCCAATTCCTGGAGGCTCGATCCGGTGAGTTTAAAAAGTCCGAAAAAAGTCCCGTTGTGGTTGTGTAATCAGATAGCGAGGCTCTCCCGACTGTTTGCCGGATGCGTCGAGCCGCCAGAGATCAACATTTGGGACGTCTGCGGCTCGACGGCGACGCGCGCGTGCGTGTGCAGGCTGCCGTCGCGCCGCTTCGATCACTCGAATCTCGCCGCTTCCTTGTTCGCCGTGACTCCACGCGTCTCCTCCATAGACTTTGAATGTAAACCGGTGTTATCCGGCCGCTTCGGCCGCTCGACAAAGGGGGCAGTGGGTAGGAGGCATTAGAATCGCTTCTCTGTTTTTTGCAGATGATGTGGTCCTACTGGCTTCATCAGTTCGTGATTTACAACTTTCACTGGAGCGGTTTGCAGCCGAGTGTGATGCGGCCGGGATGAGGATCAGTTCCTCCAAATCCGAGGCCATGGTCTTGAGCCGGAAAAGGGTAGCATGCCCTCTCCGGGTCGGGGAGGAGGTCCTGCCCCAAGTGGAGGAGTTTAAGTATCTCGGGTCTTGTTCACGAATGAGGGAAAACTGGAGCGTGAGATCGATAGGCGGATAGGTGCAGCATCCGCAGTGAAGCGGGCGCTGTACCGGTCTGTCGTGGTGAAGAGAGAGCTGAGTCGAAAGGCAAAGCTCTCAATTTACCGATCGATCTACGTTCCCACCCTCATCTATGGTCATGAGCTTTGGGTTGTGACCGAAAGAACGAGATCTCGGATACAAGCGGCTGAAATGAGTTTTCTCCGCAGGGTGGCTGGACTCTCCCTTAGAGATAGGGTGAGAAGCTCAGTCATCCGGGAGGGACTCGGAGTAGAGCCGCTGCTTCTCCACATCGAGAGGAGCCAGTTGAGGTGGCTCGGGCATCTGGTTAGGATGCCTCCTGGACGCCTCCCTGGTGAGGTGTTCCGGGCATGTCCCACCGGGAGGAGACCCAGAGGAAGACCCAGGACACGCTGGAGGGACTATGTTTCTCGGCTGGCCTGGGAACGCCTTGGGATTCCCCCGGAGGAGCTGCTCCAAGTGGCTGGGGAGAGGGAAGTCTGGGCCTCCCTACTTAGGCTGCTACCCCCGCGACCCGACCCCGGATAAGCGGAAGAAGATGGATGGATGGATGTCCTGATAGAAGTTAAAAAAAAGTAAAAAATTGAAAAGTGGCTGTAACTTCGTCAGTTTAATAGATTTTGACCTTCAGTTTGATAGGCTGAGCCTAAGATTGTGCTAGACCAGGGGTCTGCAACCTTTATGAGCAAAAGAGCCATTTCTGCCCTTTCATTCACTAAATTAAATGTGTCCAGAGCCTCAAAGCCTGCTACAACTGTCATAATCAACTGGTGGCCCATGGGCCACTTTAAGTTTGTTAGAAGGTGCTTTTCTGGCCAGTAGGTGTGAAATTATAAAACTAAAAACATCAGTGATTGTTAACATTTATTTATATTTTTACATTTTAAAACAAATTATATCCATCCAGTCATCCATCCATCCATCCACCCATCCATTTACCCGTTTCTTCCCTATGGGCTGCAGGGGGTCACTGGTGCCCATCCACGTGCAAGTCTGTCTGGATTCTTATAAAGGAAAAAAAAAAAGACATTTTGCCAATTTTTAAAAACCAAAACGAACTTTGCAGACTTGTGGTATCTCCCCCCATCTGCAGAATGTCTATGTACAGCTTATCTCGAGGTGTTTTTTAATATTATAAAAAAAAATCTCACGCATGAAGAAAGATTTTAATAGGAATTTTTTTGCCTTCATTTCCTAATGTGTCTAATTTCATTACTTTTTGTCTGTCTAAGCAGATCACACTTGTAAATGAGTCTTCGAGGCTCAATGTGACTTATCTGTGTAAATAAAGGTTGAATAAATGCATTTTTTATTGAAGAGACAATGAGTATCCTATTTTGAAGTAATAAAGTAAGTTAGAGTATAATTTATTATCCACATATTTGCAAAGGAAAACTGTTAAAACTAGTCATTTAAAAAAAAACATAAAATTCAGTTTTATGTTAGTTTTGGTCAAAGCTTGAAAGAGCTGCTGCAGAGGGACCAATGAGCCACATGTGGCTCCAGAGCCGCAGGTTGCAGACCCCTGTGCTAGACATTTGTTTACTATTTTGCCATTTAAATTTTCCAATGAACCACTTGATACATTTTGAAAAAACTTGAAACCAACCCAGTTCAAGATGGCTGGCACAGCCATTTCACCTTAACTGAGAAGTGTATATATAATGTTAAAATATTGTTCTAAAAATGTTATGGTTGTAGCAGAGAATCATTCACAAATGTACTCCAGGCTCTGTACATTGTGCCAAGTTTTTGCTTTGAACTTTTAGATAATTGTTGGACTCAACCCTAGTCTGTCAGCAAAATATTTCATGACCCAGCTAAAATTTGGTGTTGAACCTGAGTCATTATCAACACTTTTTGAGTTTCTGCAAGACATCATTTACAAGTTTATACCAAAATGACAAAAAATGTAATTCCTTATCATAAAATGATCTTAAAACCCTGGCATGAAAGACAGCCTTTCAGAAATACCAAGCTTCTAAGCTATAGCTATAAATCAGAGAGTCTTTATTGTCATTTGCACCGCATGTGGTACATGTGATGAAAACGAGATTATGTACACGGGGTCCCAGTTACATCCAACAACAAATGCAAGAGAAAAACAGTAATAACATCTAGAATTAACTAAGAAAAACATCAACTAGTAATACACTAAGCCCTAATATAGTGGAAAAAAACATCATTATAAACAGCAGCACGAACACGAGTCTGTATGAGCAGATGGTCACAGATGAACACAGCAACAAGAAAACAGATCAGCATCAGCATGATGTGATAATAATAAAAATGTAAATATATTGCTTCTAGTTATTTTACAATATATTTAATGTCTTTATAATATCTTTAATACGGTACCTATAAATAGTAGTTTGGAAATGTTACATCTCTGAAATTCTTGAACCTCACTGCAAAGTTGAACACTTGACAAAATTATTTTCACTTTATCTGCATGCTTACAAATGTGTTCTTAATAAATTACTTAACCTTTTCAATAAACAATTCAGCTACAGTATAATAATATTCAACAGTTCTGATTTCACTTTATAGATGAGAACATTTTTGTTCTAAAAATGAAAAAACACACAAATGTTTTGTTTTTTCCAGCTTATAAATGATACGGCTGGAGTGAAACATATGTCTCCACAGCTGAAGTATTGCTCTTAATTGTGACTCTGAGATTATAGATTGAAGCAGTGACTAATGTTAGAATGCATTATGTTCTAATGTGACTGAAGCTACTGAGAGAAGAGAAAGGCCTGAAGAGAAATGCAGTGAATTGGTCTAGAACAGAAAGAGGATTTAATGCATTCAATGCAATGAACATTCAGACATATTATTATTGCAAATTGACCAAATTTGTTAAAACTAAACAAAACAAAACAGCAAGCTATGCCCTGCACATTCCCAGATAATTCCATTTAAAGGTCAAGTCCAAGTTTTAATAATAATAATTTGATAATCATTTTTTTAACAGAGCCTGGGGACTTTGGGTCGGGTTCTCCGATCTCTGGTGCCGAGGTCGCCGAGGTGGTTAAAAAGCTCCGCGGTGGCAAGGCTCCGGGGGTGGATGAGATTCGCCCGGAGTTCCTTAGGGCTCTGGATGTTGTAGGGTTGTGTTGGCTTACGCGACTCTGCAATATCGCGTGGACATCGGGGGCAGTTCCCTTGGATTGGCAGACTGGGGTGGTGGTTCCCCTATTTAAAAAGGGGGACCGTAGGGTGTGTTCCAACTATAGGGGGATCACACTCTTAAGCCTCCCTGGTAAGGTCTATTCAGGGGTTCTGGAGAGGAGGGTCCGTCGGATAGTCGAACCTCGGATTCAGGAGGAGCAGTGTGGTTTTCGTCCTGGTCGTGGAACACTGGACCAGCTCTACACCCTCAGCAGGGTCCTGGAGGGTGCGTGGGAGTTTGCCCAACCAGTTTACATGTGCTTTGTGGACTTGGAGAAGGCATTCGACCGCGTCCCTCGGGGGGTTCTGTGGGGTACTCCGGGAGTATGGGGTACCAGGCCCTTTGATAAGGGCTGTTAGGTCCCTGTACGACCGGTGTCAGAGCTTGGTCCGCATTGCCGGCAGTAAGTCAGGCTCGTTTCCGGTGAGAGTTGGACTCCGCCAAGGTTGCCCTTTGTCACCGATTCTGTTCATAACTTTTATGGACAGAATTTCTAGGCGCAGCCAAGGTGTTGAGAGGATCCGTTTTGGTGGCCTTAGAATCGCTTCTCTGTTTTTTGCAGATGATGTGGTCCTATTGGCTTCATCAGATCGTGATCTACAGCTTTCGCTGGAGCGGTTTGCAGCCGAGTGTGATGCGGCCGGGATGAGGATCAGTTCCTCCAAATCCGAGGCCATGGTCTTGAGCCGGAAAAGGGTAGCATGCCCTCTCCGGGTCGGGGAGGAGGTCCTGCCCCAAGTGGAGGAGTTTAAGTATCTCGGGATCTTGTTCACGAATGAGGGAAAACTGGAGCGTGAGATCGATAGGCGGATAGGTGCAGCGTCCGCAGTGAAGCGGGCGCTGTACCGGTCTGTCGTGGTGAAGAGAGAGCTGAGTCAAAAGGCAAAGCTCTCAATTTACCGATCGATCTACGTTCCCACCCTCATCTATGGTCATGAGCTTTGGGTTATGACCGAAAGAACAAGATCTCGGATACAAGCGGCTGAAATGAGTTTTCTCCGCAGGGTGGCTGGACTCTCCCTTAGAGATAGGGTGAGAAGCTCAGTCATCCGGGAGGGACTCGGAGTAGAGCCGCTGCTTCTCCACATCGAGAGGAGCCAGTTGAGGTGGCTCGGGCATCTGGTTAGGATGCCTCCTGGACGCCTCCCTGGTGAGGTGTTCCGGGCATGTCCCACCGGGAGGAGACCCAGAGGAAGACCCAGGACGCGCTGGAGGGACTATGTTTCTCGGCTGGCCTGGGAACGCCTTGGGATTCCCCCGGAGGAGCTGCTCCAAGTGGCTGGGGAGAGGGAAGTCTGGGCCTCCCTACTTAGGCTGCTACCCCCGCGACCCGACCCCGGATAAGCGGAAGAAGATGGATGGATGGATTTTTTTAACAGAAATGTAAACCAATGAGCAGCTTTTCCTACCAATTTGAAGTTCTAGTTCAACCGCAGGAGATGACTCTGAGATGATTTGAGCATTGAAGGTGGGAATCCCCTCGTCATCTGACATCAGTTGAAATCTGGAGTCGATGGAACTGGCTCCCGATGGGTCAGTTGACGTGGTTCTCCTGGTGACAAGGAACTGGAACACTTGTCTCAATTTTTCTGCATGGACTTATCTTCTGGAATTATTTCCAATTGCTTGAGCTTTCTTCTTCAAAAACTAAACGTCAGAATAACTTTCAAAGAGGGTGTAAACAGAATGTTGACCCAATCAAAACAGAGAGGGTGGACCTTTGTTTCAGGTCAATGCTCCATTTGAACTTTACCAATAATATTAAGAATAAATTCACTCTGCTTTGGTAAATGCTCAATACAACAGAACAAAAAAACTTAATCAGTTTAACTCATCAAGTGAAATCATCCATTAACATTTTCATTAGAACCTGTGAAAACAGTTGAAGCTAATCAGTTTTTTTCACATCTAATTTTCTCTTGTACAAATGATTATGTACAAAGATGAAAAAGAAGAGAACAAGCCATTTCATATTAGTTTCACAGAAAAACATTCAACTGTGTTAAGAACTTAGAACAATTAATTGTCCACAATAATGGCGACGTCGTATCATAAATTTAATTCTACCTTGAAGAACAATGGGATGATTCTTTCACACACTCTTGGGACTGTGGGAAGAATCCTCCCTTTTAGGAAGAGATATGATATGCATTACGCTCAGATGTTAACACTCCCAAAGCTCTGATGGGAAGTTCTCATAGAAAGAGCCTTTCAGCTTTGGTGAGATTACAATAACAGCTGCACGATTAATTACAATAACAGATTTGTGTTGTTAATTTTTTTTGTATGGTTTTTTTTCCTGTCCAGCTTTGGGAATGAGAGTCAGTACTGTCAAAGTATGAAAAGCATAAAAGCTGACGATAGAAAAACCTTGATGTGTTTTATTACAATGTTTTATACGTATACAGTATATATAAAAAAATAGAAAAAGAAAAGCTCTCCTGGATTGAGGCAGCTGAACAGAAAAATAATTTAAGAGAAAACATCGGTGAGAAGCTACACCTGAATGTGGAGTTACATTTTTTATTTGTATACTCATAAATCAAGTTTTAAGATCCACATAGTTTTATCAGTGGAAAACAAATGATCCAAAACTATTTACAGGTCGTGTTTGCATATGACTATTACCATCTGCAGGTTTGAGGTATGTTTATGCAGAAGGCAGGAACTGAACAGTAGTGATTTGTTAATAGACAAAATATTTTCAGTCCATACGACACGCTGTAAATACGTCTGTTAATCAGTTTTGCTCCCATAGTTGCCACAAGCTATTTATTTATTAAATATATAAAAAACAGCAGTGCTATAGCATATTATCCACATCCATGAAACTGAACACGTTAAAACATTCATATTGTGTTTGTTCTCTTTACAGCATAATTTTTACACAGGAACACAGATTCAGAACATGTTCTCCTCTGATCGCCTTGTACTATGAACATTTAATAGGCTCTAAAGGGAGATTTAGGAAAACGGTATATGTGATTATTGGAATACGAACGGTAATGAAACCAGAAGAGATGGTCTTTTCTTCTCTTTCTGATTTTTGTTTGCATGTTGACCAGTATTGCTAAGGTGCAAGACAAACTTCATCCTACAAGAGACTTCTGATAATCTTTCAAAGTAAATACGAGCCGTCAGTCAAGTGTTTTGCATCGACACAACTTCAGAACTGTGTTTTTCCACAGTGTTAAACTTTCTCAAAGGGGAATAAATGCTGCTTTTGACTCTTCTTCTCTCGTCTTGTCGTCTTCTTCTTGGATCTGGTGGTGCACCTGGCATCCTCTTCAGCTTGTCTGTTTTGGGGCCAGGACATAGCCAGAGTCTCAGATGCTGTCTTAGCCCCACAAGTGTCCCCTTCAACCACCTCCTCATCAGAAGAAAAACCCCCAGCATCGCCTTCATGAGCAAGGCTCCCCAACCCCTGGGTCTTCTTGTTGTAACGCTGTTTAAGCCTCTCTCTGATCAGGAGTCCCTTTACCAGCAGAGTCCAGCTGGCGACAGCTCGCTTTTCCTTTTTCTGGAAAGAAAGGAGTTCAAGGAGTTTTGAATCGGAGCAAGTTTTAAATAAATGGTTTAACTTAAAAGCGATTTAAATCTCAATAGTTAAAGTTTCCATCAGAGTTAGTGACGTTTTGCCACCAGAAATTAGAAATGTTTATTTATTTATTTTTAATTCCTAATTTACCTCAAAAGAAAACCCACACATAGACGAACCTCTTTGTCTTTCTGTTTCTGAATTTCCTGCTCTTCCACCCAGGCGGCTCTGAGAATCTCCTCGTCTTCTTCACACACAATGTAACCATCAGTTCTAAAAATAAATAAATAAATAAATAAATAAATAAATACAAAAGTATTTGCTTTCAAAAAAAGTTTAAAAAAAAACTTTTAAATTACATCACTGGCATCCAAAGTGCGGCCCGAGGGCCATTTGCGGCCCTTGGAGTGACATTGTGCGGCCCACAGCTGCAGTTTAAGAATTCATTGATACTTCCTTTTATATAATATCTAGGTTTAACAGCAAAACGGATTAAAAACAATCTTTTCAAAATGAGCAATATTAAACAAAATACAAACATTTGGCTATAATCTTTTTATGTTCACTTAATGGTACAAAGCACCAAAAACCTTTACTGGTTTCTACCAGAAAGGAGACTTTTTTGAATCGTGTCATAAAACTTGGCTAAATATTGCAGTTGATAAAATAATTACGAGGGAAGCAAGGTAGTTTTAACTGAATATAATGTGGTGTCATCCACATACGAGTTGATCAACTTTAACAAACCTTATATGAATCTTTTGTAGCGACTGACAGCTGGACATTTTTTCAGAGCTTGGATCAGCCTTTTGGTCCAAAAGTCCTTTTAAAAGGACTATTATTCAAATTACGATTTTGTTGCTGAGAACAGACTAAAATGAACTTTCCAAAGACAAGAAAACAACAAACATAGACCCAACAAGTCAAATAAATTAAATAATTTTAATAAAAAATATAAGCTTAGTGTTAATGAGGCTTTTAATGTTTTGAAACTACAACAATTTAAAACTCTTTCTCCACCAAAATCAGTAAACTTTTGTCCTTTCTCCAAAATATTCTTCACGTTGAGAGTTAAATTCACATTTTTGTGGCCCACGAGTCCTTTCATCTGGATAGGGCCCACATATGAAAACATTTGGACACCCCTGCATTACATATACAGTACTGTACAAGAATGGGGAAAAAAATTACACGTGAAACCCTCCGCTGGCTATTTTATAATTATTGCCAATATGTTGTTTCCAATGTTACAAATTTTTTAATAATCTATTTGACATCAAATATTATTGATATTTACATCTTTATCCATTTTAGATTCTTAACTCAGAAATTGCACAAATATTTTCACTATAACTACTTTAGGTTCTTTGTTGAATACGGTACATGCTTTCTAAGAGATTGAATCTTTTTTTAAATGCCCAAGATTTTGATAATAATGAACATATTATTATGAGATTTTATACATTATTCTATGTTTATCATAAGGCTCATCATCATCATAAATCAAGGCAAAGTGGTAAGAAATCAAAACAAGTGTCTGTTCATAAGTCTAACATATATAATGTAAACATTAGAGAATTTTTATTTTAACACGTTAACAGTGGCCCTGTGTTGGACTTGCGACCCGTCCAGGGTGTATCCCGCCCCTCAAACAGTGATTGCTGGACATGGACACTGGCGACCCCCGTGACCCAAAATGGAAGAAGCGGGTAAAAGATAATGGATGGATGGATGTTAACAGTTATTAAATCACACCTGAGATTAAAATAAAAATAATCTCATCAGAAAGTGTCTCAGTTTTGTCTTACACAGCATGTGAATATCCTCCATGGTAGTCGAAGCCCGTGACTGCAGGTGCAGCATCGAGGTTCAGCTTTCGGGCCACACGGTGCAGGTTGGGCAGCCTGACATGAACACAGCCCACCGGGATCATACAGGCTTTAAAGAGGTAGACGTTACCGTAATCGTTACGAGGAACCTGAAGGGAACACACAAGGAGAAACAGTTATGCCAAATCAGTTCTAAAAGTTATGTTAATGTCACGTTTCATCCTTGAACATGAATGCGTTTTCCACCTTTTTTTAATTCAATAGAAGAAAATACATCTCTGCTTCACATCAGTTTTATTTTTCTCAGGAAGATGCTAGTTGTGAATCAAACTTAAAGCTCCGCTGACATCATCTTTTAACTTTCCATAAAATGGCACAACATATATATATATTAAGATTGACCTCTGATCGTTTTTGCTAAAACAATGTGAAATTAATGAAAATTCCTCTCCAAAATAGTTTAAAATTAGTGCCGTTTATTTACACGGTAAATTCGGGTTTTTCCGGTCACGTGATTGTGACGTTACATACAGATCTCTGCTCCAACGGCACATTTAATACAATGAATAAAGATACAAACGCATCCATCGAATTTAGCCATTTAAAACTTTCTAAAATCTTACAGTGCTCTGTAAGATTTATCACGATGGCTTTGCTGACATCTGCTGTTCACTTCATGAATAACTTCTTCTTCACGAACTGAAGCCATATCGCTAAAATCTAAAGTTTTAAATGGGTAAATTCGACGGACGTGTTTGTATCTTTCTCCATTGTATCTTAAAGGGGACCACACATTCAAAATTCACTTTTTAATGTTTTTTTACTCAACTTTGGGTATTTACTTCATAAAAAAACAGTCCAAAGGCCAAAAAAATGCACCCAGTGGTTTATTTACTCTAAGTAGATTTATTTTACTGTGATAAAAACGGCTCGTTTTTGAAATAAACTGGAAGTCAATCGCGCTTGTGACGTCACAGGCGCGAGGACAACCCACCCCAACCTGAGTCCAGCCCCTCACCTAGCAACCCCTGGTTAGGCTCAACCCACTTCTGTATTAAACACATGACTGTTGTTTTTCATGATTTCATCTCATCTTTTGTTTATATGTTATTAATTTCATGTGTACAGCACTTTGTTGCAGCTGTGGTTTTTTAAATGGCTTTATAAATAAAGTATAATTGTTATTTTTATGTTTTAGTTCAATTTTTAGTGTATTTGCGATCGCTCCAAACGCGCAGCCGGCAAAAATTAAACGAGCAGACCCCCGACGTAGGGACCGGCGTCAACGAGCCCCTCTTCTGGCGCGATGGAGCGGAGCTTCAACTGTGCAGCCTCGCAGCAGCCTGGCAGAAGCCTCGCAACAGCGAGGACCTTCTCTTTACCGATTAATTTACGGGAGACACTTGGTGAACTTTGTGTGTCTTGACTGGAACAGCGATAACTCTCAAAGTCTCCGCGTGCAACGAGCGGAGCTGGCGAAAACCGGAAGAGGAACAAGCTAACATTAGCATCGGATTCGGGTGGTCTCATGCTAAAAGGAGCAGCTAATTGCGGCGCGCTCAGACGGGTTTCGGTAAGTTATCTTAAGCTAACACTAACAGTAAGTCAAATGAGTAATAAAAAACGAGCTAATTTTAAAACAACAACACATTACAGATACTGGCTGTGCAGAGGGCGTAAACAGATCGTTGAAGGGCGTGGACTTCAGAACTTCTATCAGAAACCGGTCGTTCAAAACGAAAGTTAAAACTGGCAGAATTAAAAAGGGTATAATTAATTATCTAAGAATTATTTTGTGTATTAAAATGAATTAATATTGTCAAGATAGCACACAGACATAACATAAAATTTTTAAATACTTACATGTGGTCCCCTTTAATATATATATATGTTGTGCCATTTTATGGAAAGTTAAAAGATGATGTCAGCGGAGCTTTAAAATAAATCTGCCTGTTGGTTACAGTTCCTGCTTCCATGAATATTCTTCCTCACGTTACGTCGGTCTCATCACACAAACCTTCCCATCCACAGCTATGGGTGGCTGGTACTCCTCAGTCTGCCATTCTCCAAACAGAGGAAGGTCCTTCTCGGTCTTCGTCTCGGACATCATCCTGGCCTTTCTAGAACGATTGGAGAAGCCCTTCACCATCTAACGCCAGAGACACAAAAACACAAAAGCAGAAGACTGTTTAAACTCAACAAGCGTCAGTGTTACTGATCAGCATCAGTGTTAGTGACTTCCTTAGTCTTAACGAGAATAAGACTGAAGTTATGATGTTTAGACCGAGTTGCTGTCCTTCTTCCAGCATAGACCTTGGCTCACTGTCATGTTATCTCAGGGGCTGTGTCACCAATCTGGGGCTGAAGTTTGAATCTGATTTTAAATTTGAAAAACAGATCAGCAGTGTTGTTCAGAAAAGTTTTTTATCAACTTCGCCAAATTGCAAAAGTGAAACCTATCTTAGCAAGACCTGACTTGGAGAAATTAATCCACGCTTTTATCACAGCTCGTCTTGACTACTGTAATGCACTGGCATCAGCCAGACCTCTTTCTCCCGTCTGCAGCTCGTGCAGAACTCTGCTGCTCGCCTCTTAACTCAGACCCGTAGATACGAGCATATCACTCCCATCCTGGCGTCCCTTCACTGGCTCCCTGTGCACTACAGAATTCATTTTAAACTTTTGCTGTTTGTTTTTAAATGCCTGAACAACCTTGCCCCACCATATCTGTCTGAGCTGCTTCAGCCCTACTGCCCTCCCCGATCTCTAATGCTGAATCCTCACCAAACGCTTTTCGCGCAGCCGAAGCAGCCACTTTACATTGAAAGTCTATGTGGCCGCGCATCTTGGAGCAGCGGGCGTGACGCGGCGCGTCTTATGCCAGGTTCACACCAAATGCCTCGAAGCAGCCACTTTACATGCAAAATCTATGTGGAGGCGCGGCCAGGGGAGGTGCAGCCAGGCGCGGCGCATCTTGAGCAGTTCAAGCAGCGCAGCAGGGAGCGGCAGTTCTTTCCCACGCACGCGCGCGTCCAAAGCAGACGACACGTCGCAACAACCTGTCGGGAGAGCCTCTGCTATGTGATGACGCAACAACGATGGGACTTTCTGTGGACTTTTTAAACTTACCCCAACGAGCCTCCATGAAGATACCACCAGCCTCCAGTAAGTAACTTGGCATTTTTACAGTTGCTGCTGTCAGCTCGAGCGTATATCACCCCAAACATAACAAAACGTTTTAATCTCAACAAAAACTTTAGGAGCTGCAGTTCGGCTCGTAGAAAACACACTCAAGTAGTAACGGGGCTCAAGTACAGCTGATCTTTATCTGCCCAGTGAACAGAAAACAAAACAAATCTGACCGGGAAGGGAGCCAGACGCTGCTCCAACTACGCGCGTTCGATGTGAACACACATCTGGTGACAAGCAGCAAACACGGTGCGTTGAGAGCATTTTGATGCATTTGGTGTGAACGTGGCATAAAGCATTTCAAGCAGCGCAGCAGAACCCGGCAGTCCATTTTCACGCACGCGCGCAGCCGAGCAACAGGAAGCCAGAATATTCTTGCTGCTCGCAGCGTGGCAGCAACCACTCGGGAGAGACTCTGCTATTGTGATGACGCAACGACGATGGGACTTTCTGTGGACGAAAACCTGGCATTTTTAAAGTTGCTGCTGTCCACTCGAGTGTACATCACCCCAAACATAAAAAAATGTTTTAATCTCAACAAAGACTTTTGTAGTTGCAGTTCGGCTCGTAGAAAACCCACTCAAGTGTTAACGAGGCTCACGTACAGCTGATTTTATCTGCCCAGTGTACATAAAAACAACACGGATCTGACCGGGAAGGGAGCCACACGCTCCTCCCACTGTGCGTCTGCAGACATGTTCGGTGGGGACAGGCATCTGTTGACAAGCAGCAAACACAGAGCATTGGGAGCATTTTGATGCGTTTGGTGAGGATGAGGCATAGGATCAGCTGATCAGTTGCTGCTGACAGTCCCCAAAACTAGGCTGAAGCTCAGCGGTGACAGAGCTTTTGCCGTCGTTGCTCCCAGGCTGTGGAACAACTTACCCTTGAGTGTCAGACAGGCCTCCTCTCTTCCTGTTTTTAAATCTCTTTTAAAAACACACTTTTATACCTTGGCTTTTAACACATGATCTTATTTTTTATGGCATTTTAACTCACTGGTATATGTATTTTTTGAATTTTTTTGTATGCTTTGTTTGTTTTTTAGCATTTTATTAACTTGTCTTCGTGTTTTTGTACAGCACTTTGGTTAACCCTGTGGTTTTTAAAATGTGCTATAGAAATAAAGTTGATTGATTGATTGATACTATCAGAGATTCAGACTGGGTGTTTTTGCACATGAATATATGTCAAACAAATAAAACAACAACAGAAATGTTTAAAGGTCACAAGCTTTGAGACTTCCAATCACCAAAACTGATGAAACATTAAACTGTCAATTTACAGGTAGTTTTGCTTATTACTAAGCCACCTTGGCACTGCTTTAAGTTATTTAAACAAATTAACATGATCTAAGACTTAACACCAGGTCTTAAAGGTAGAAATCGAACATACTTTGCATCAGATTTGAATGATTTTAAACAAACTCATATACTTTGTGGATATATACAG